>BHFT01016953.1:76783-91837 GCA_004320025.1 Laticauda laticaudata
AAAAAAAAAAAAAGTCCGGGAAGAGGGTATTTAAAGGGGGGGTTCGGGGAAAGGGGGGGAAGTGGGGAGGAGGGTTTTACAGGGGGTGGAAGAAGGGAGGGCGCACTTAGGAATGGAAGATGGAGATGCCTTCCTCCTCTTCTGCCACTTTCAGCCCCTACTTTCAGTTCTCCAGAAGACACCCCGATATTGGGGGGGGGGAAAAACAGGTAGGGCAGTCAAGTCCTCAGCCACAAAGGCAGGTGTCTGGTTGAATGCCAGGAGAGCCAACCTGTCTCCTTCCAGTTGGAACTACAAAACCTCTCCATCCCAAAGCATCTGGATTTATGGACCTACCTTGGGGAGGAGCAGCCCTGAACCTGGAGAGGGTTACCTAGCTCAGGTTTCTCTATGTTCAGGGAAGAGGGTGAAAAGGGAGATGTAAGAATGGAGTCTCACCTTCAGAGTGGACAGCGGAAGGAGAAGGAAAGAAGGCTGGATGGTTGCAGAGAAATGACCTTAAAGAAAAACTTTGATCTACATCTGGTCAATATTCCTTCTTTTCTCTCTTTCTTTACCCTCCCCATTCTCTGTTTTCTTCCCTCCGTCCCGTAGGTGCTGGTCAACATTGGGCTCAACTTCGACTCTGAACGAAGCACTTTCATCGCTCCCCGGAAGGGCATCTACAGCTTTAATTTCCACGTGGTCAAGGTGTACAATAGGCAGACTATCCAGGTGAGATTGCATGGCTTCTTCAACTGAGAACTTTCCTTTTTTTTTTTTTTTTGCCCTGGGTGGGAAAGCAGCTGCCTCCCCTAATTTATGCGAATGAATGAGAGGGACCAACTTTTTTCAACTCACCTGTGAGAAACTGACACCTTTGAATTAAGCTGTTTTTTGGAGTCAGCCTGCCTAGTTCCAGGACTGCACAATAAATGTTGAAGCTCTCTGCCAAGAGGAGTGTGTGTGTCTGTGCATGCACACATTTTTGTATGTGTGCTTTGATGTCGAGGCATAAGTGAGTGTGTGTGATATCCATCATCTGCTCAGTGCAGAGATTGTGTGCCAGGAACCATCCAGTAAAAGGTAGTTGCCAATTTCTCGGTATGGAATACCCATTTTTTTGTGTGTGTGTGTGTGTATAGGGGTATGTGTGTTGGGGTTGCTTTGCGGATTTTGAAATTCAGGTCTGTGTAAATCAGGGTGGAAATGGTTGCTGGGTTTTTCATTTGGGCAAAATTTATGGGAGTAACGTGTGTACAGATACAGATTTAGAGAGAGAGAGATTAGATAGATAAATAGATAGATAGATAGATAGATAGATAGATAGATAGATAGATAGATAGATAGATAGATAGATAGATAGATAGATAGATAGATAGATAGATAGATAGATAGATCTAAAAAGAAAGATGAGAGAGAGGTAAAAGATGGATGGATGGACAGATGGATAGATAGATAGATATAAAGAGAGAGATGAGAGAGAGAGGTGATAGATAGACAGACAGACAGATGATAGAACAATATATACTCATACAGTATATTTTCTCATGTATCTGGCCAAGAATAATGAAAAAGTGAAGAAAGTATGCTGGGCCCTGGAAGGCTGAAGTTTAATCCTGCTCTTGATTTTAAAGCTTTCTTGGAATCAGCTACTTTCATGCTTCAGCTCTTTACTGGCTGCAGTAAAAATGAAATGAATAATGAGCCACCCTATTATTTATCATCGTTTATAAATCTGTCTGGTTCCTCAGCTTGGCTTTGTCTAGCTTCCGACTATTCTGAATCTGAAAACAGTTGCCAAAAGCTATCCTCCTTAAATTGAGCCTTTCTGATTTATAGAAAAAATTAGCTTCAGTGTTCTTCTGCTTTTTATTTAAGGTCTTCATGTTTCCAGTATTTTGTGCTAAAATTCAGGCAGTTGCTTTTTTTAAAAAGGCTTCCCCGTTTATAAAGTTGGATTTTCTTCCAAGAACACATCTTTAATAATGAGGCAGAATGTGCTCTCTTATTAATATACAGATTGTATCCATGCAGGGAAGCCAAATTTTTCTTTTCTTTTCTTTCCTATTCTTTTTTCTTTTCCTTTCTTTTCTTTTTTCTCTTCTCTTCTCTTCTCTTCTTCTTAACATTCCTTTAAACTTTCTCACAGAAAGAAATTAAATGAGATGAAGTTGTATTCATAAAAAGCATAAAATACGTTACTTCTGTAAATCCAGTATGTGGAATAAAAGGAAGGAGGTCATTTTTAAAGATAAGTGTGGACAGAACCATGAGCCCCAGTCAGGTCTACTTAGCAGTAAGTTGGATTAATTTCAGTGATCTGAAATTCAGGTTTTATTTTCAAAATTATCTTGTACTGCAGAATACATAAACACATGCTCAGATTCTAGAGATAGAGAATGGTTGCCTGGCTGATTGAATTTCATCTTGGAGAATTTCATCTTCCAACTGTGCAGACTGTGTTTAGTGCATTTGCCATTCAACAGTCACAATCCCATTTCTTGTCATTGATACACCCATGGCTCTTTCATCCATTGTCTGCTGTCCTCATTGGGGGAAAAGTATTGTGTTTAGACCTGTAGTTTTATATATTATATATTATACAGAAACACCCCTTCTTGGGAGCTACTTTCTAACTCAGGCTTGCTCTCTTTACGGACTCTCAGACAAATGACTGGGGAAAGCTATCTTTTTGATGGAAACCATGTTTCATGAAGATGTTGTGGGTTTTTTTTTTTAAGACGAACAGGAAATGCTGCAAAATACTATTTGAGTTTTTAAAAACTCTTTGCTAAGCAAAACAAACAAACGCCTGGAAGAGGGAAAAACATGTTAGTGAGTTTTTAAGTCCAGCTTGCATCCAATTATCATTTTGCAAAGAAAGTTGGAACAGCCATCCGACAGAAGCTAAATCTCTCAGGCACAGAAGTAATGCTAGACTCCCCCAGAATTTGCTGATGGTCGAGTAGCATAAACAGCATATTCCTCAACCCTTCAGCTTTTTATAAGGAATATTTGTCTGTATGATTGGGACGTAATTAAAAATCATGTTCTTTGAAGTGAGAAAAGATCAGCAATGCTGTGTTCACACAATCTATATAGTTTAATGCATAATATGCGAACCTGAACCAGCTCTAATCTGGGTTTTCTTTGGTTCTCACTTTGGCTTCTTCTTGGTTAGGTGAAATTAGCATTTTAAAAGAATTCAGCCGGATGAGTTAATTTATGTTTTAGTGTATCTTGTGTCCCTCCATGAGTTAATTCTATAACCAAGTGAAAGGGTTGTGAACATGTAAATTGGGATGGTTGGTGTGATAGTACCATCTAAAGAACTCAACCAACACCTCCTAATCTAATCTAGTCTAGTCTAGTCTAGTCTAGTCTTCTATATCAATGGCTCCCAACCTTTGAGGCTCCAGGGACTGGTTCCATGGAGAAAGGTTTTTCCAGGGACCAGAGAGAGCGTGTTTTTGCATGCTGCCTCCATCCCATAGATGGGGCTTGGCTGGTTTGAGCGACTGGATTGCTGGCATGCCATGAACCAGTGCCAGTCCATGAAGCTGATTTGGGGATCCCTGATCTGTTCTAATCTAATCTAAGCTATGTGCCTCCCAATAACTCTGGAACTCCTTTTCAGCTACACCCCTCTATACACACACAATGGAAATTAAGCTATTTGGAATCTTGAACTATGGAGAATTTAGATTCATTGATTGTCTCTTGGTCATAGTGGGACTTCCTGAATCTTTGAAATACAGCCTTTTTCTTTCTCTCTAAATTCCGAATGTGAAGGTGACACTTCACACCTGAAAATGGACAGGTAAAACATCTAGTCCTGAATAGGTTTGCTTAGAAATCATCCTGATGAACTGAGTGAGATTTAAGCCCAAGTGTGCAGCCAGGTTGCACCATAAATAACAATTTCTTTCTTTTGCTACACATAAGGAGCAATGTATACATACTTCTTTAATAACAGTGTTTAAGTCTGCTTTAGGAAGCCATAGCTCTTTTTCTTCCAAAAAGTTCTTCCAAAAAGGCTAGAGATTTCTACATCCAGGGCCAATTCCTTTTTCCTTTTATCGCAGTCTTCTTGATTGACTTAAATACTAAAAACAGGGGGGGGGGGGGATTGCCTTATTTAAATNGGGGGGGAATTGCCTTATTTAAATCTATCTATCTATCTATCTATCTATCTATCTATCTATCTATCTATCTATCTATCTATCATCTATCTATCATCTTATCTATCATCTGTCTGTCTCCATATCACTTGGCAATAGTGATTGTGGGTTTTATTAAACTTTCACCTACCTTTTGTTTATAATTTAAGGATTGTGCACATTTGTATAGAAAGATGGGGAACAAATATTAAGGAAACACAGAGAGAATGACACAAGAAGAAGGAAAATTGCATTTATGAGAATTTTAATTACTGGCTGTGGCAGATTTTGCTCTAGAGGTATGCAAAGGGTTGAATTTCTAACATTCCTCATGAAGAACATTCCTCATCTCTGTTGGGACACATTTGCCTTTATCAAGATTTCAGCATTTTTGCTGGCCCACAAAAGAACAGTTGTCCCCACCCCATGCCCTGGCCTCATAGACACTGCCTGGAAGAAGACAATTCCTGTATCTCCCTTGTGTCACATTTGAAGATTTAGCATGGGACGAAGCACCCAAATTTCCTGAAAGAAAATGACTATCCTACCATACAGAGTAGGGGCTGACTGTATTCCATGCTGGAATCTCAGCCGTGATCCACATGCATCAAATTTGACGGGTTAAATTTGAGCACACTGCTCCGAGCACTTACATGACCTCGTTATTTCTTCTTCTTCTAGAGATCCCTAAAACAATCGGATCTGTGTATTTTTTTTCTCTTCTTATTTGGTTGTCTATAACTTTATACAATGATGAGTTGAGAAGCTGGGGCTTTGAAAGTAGTGCTAAAGCCAAACAAAAATCCATAACTTTTGTTATTGCAAATAAATTTGATTTGGCAGCAGAAATAATGATAGATGGATAGATTAGACAGATAGATAGACAGACAGACAGACAGATAGATAGATGATGGGTGGATGGATGGATGGATGGATAGCTTGATAAGAGAGAGAGAAATAGATGATAGATAGATAGATAGATGATAGATAGATAGATAGATAGATAGATAGATAGATAGATAGATAGATAGATAGATAGATATGATAGAGATATAAGAGAGAGAGAAGAAGGGCAGGAGGGAGGGAGGAGAAGAGATGATAGAGAAAAGGAAAAGTGATTATGTCTGATATTCATTTCTAAAAAGTACAGAGAGGGACACTTTGATATTGTCCGAAATCCCAAACCTCTTAAGCCACCTGTGCCTCTCCTTCTTATATTTCTTTCTTTCTTCTGCTGCTGCTGTTAAAGACCTTTATCCCGTGAGTTGACAGAACCCAACAAAGTGCATCTTTCCATAGCACAAATTTAGGAAAGATAACAATGCAACTGTTTTTATTAAGATAATTGCTGGAAGTGTAGTCCTGGCCAGGTCTACCCACAGTTCCCCATATCTGCGGCCCTACTACCTTTCAAACATGAGGAGGACTAGCTAATAACAATAACAATTCAATACAAGAGCAAACAATAGATATAAACTCAAGGTTAATTGCACCCAACTTAATTGCAGGAAATACGACGTCAGCAACAGAGTGGTCAATGTCTGGAAAACTCTACCTGACTCTGTGGTTTCTTCCCCAAACCCCAAAAACTTTAACCTTAGACTTTCTACTATTGAACTCACCCCTTTCCTAAGAGGTCTGTAGTGCACCAATGTGCCTACCGTCTCTGTCTTATTGTTTCTTTTATTTTTCTTATATGTATCCATGTATTCATAACTGTGTTTTTACTTATACCTATTATCTTGTAAGCAATTGACAAACCAAATAAATAAAAATAAATAAAAAATAATGAGTAAATTGGTAGCAGGCTGTACTTCTATTCTTTCCTGTGCCCTAGCTGCAACATTCCTAATTGAAGGAGCAGCTAACTGTATGTAATGAAGACTCCCTGCTTGGAGGAAATCTCTTTTCCTGGATGCGTTGAGTTAAAAACATCCCCTCCCAGCTCCGTGCATGCCTACATCTGTTCGGTAAAGTCTTCCTTTGTTCCCCCTTTTCCTTTCATTGACGGGGAGGTGGGCTTGTCTTCTGCTTTTGCTTCCAGGTGAGCTTAATGCTGAATGGCTGGCCGGTGATTTCTGCCTTTGCTGGAGACCAAGATGTCACACGAGAAGCTGCCAGCAACGGGGTCTTGATCCAGATGGAGAAAGGAGACCGTGCCTATTTAAAACTGGAGCGAGGAAATTTGATGGGCGGCTGGAAGTATTCCACTTTCTCAGGATTTCTAGTTTTTCCTCTTTAAATGACTCACTGACTAAAGGAGGAGGAGGAGGAGGAAGAGGCAGGGGATAATTCAGCCAGACATAAGCTTGAGAGTCACTTACCGTTTCCAACCCCTCAATCAAAGGAACTTGGAAACCGCACTCACACCTGGATAAGAAGTTTAAAACTCTGACTCTGAGGTTTTTGTGCTTGAAAGATCTCGATAACAAGACGGACATCCGACAGAGAGATGCTGGCGGTGGACATCCTTCAATAATGTCACTCTCTTTTCTTTACAAGCAGTTTTAGCATCCTCTACATTAATCTGGTGATGTTATATCCATCATTTCCTCACTTCCAGTGTGTCTTTTGTATCTTTGCAACCTTCCCATTCCTCCAGGGTTTTGGTTTTGTTTTGTTTTATTTTGCTTTACATGACTCTTGTACAATGGATCCGGGCTTGTTTTTACCATTCTATCTATCTATCTATACCTATATCTATATCTATATATATATGTATATGTATACATATTTTTTAACTCTCTCCCTGAGTTTAATTTAAAAAAAAAACACAATATTTTTGAATATATGGTGCCATGGTAAGAAATGTCATGCAGATGAGTGCTGGCAAACAGACAGGAATACACACACACCAAACACATACACACACATGCATATATACAAACGCATGTATTTATGTATGTATGTCACTATAATGTAGGTAGATACATGAACTAGCCTGCCCTATTGCTATGGAAATTGGAACGAATGCGAAGTTTTCCAACCACTTGATGATTGGTTCTTTCTCCCTCTCGTCAACATGTGGCTCAGCTACAGAAAATAGACTAAACTTTTCCTAGTTCACCTCAAAAGACAAATTGTGACTATTGACCATTTAACCTCTTTGAATGGCCTTTTCATTTCATCATTTCCCCTCCCTCTCTTACATCAAAAACCTGGCCCGGTTAATGCAACCGTAGCCAAACCTAGAAAGAAAGAAAAAAATGGAAGAAAGAAATTGCAACAGGCAACAACAATAAATGAATACGTAAGCAAGATGCCACCGTGTGCGTTGGGTGTGCAGAGGGCCCAGCCCAAGACTCCATCTCTGACAAATTCCAGTTTCTTGGAAAGACTGAATGAAACAAAAGTTCAAGGACTCCCAGTGTAAAGACTTCCGTTTAACTGTATTTGATCTCTGGCTTTGTTCTGTCTCTCTTCCCATTATTTTATGTGCTGTTTTTCAAGAATGGGAGAGGAGGGAATGGGTGGTGATGAGTCAATTGGTCAATTTTAGAGACTGTATTTTCAGTTTGCAAACATTGCTGGGCTGATTAAGTCCTGAAGTGGGGGGAAGACCCCTTTTTTCCTTTAAGCGGACACAGGTGTCAAATTTTCCCTCTGTATCCTGTATTATAGCATATAATCTCTCTGTCAAATCCCCTTTTCTACAGCTGTCTTATTAAAATAATAAAAGAACAAGGAAACCCCTTCCGTGATAGACCTAAAATGCTAGTGTTCATTAATTGCTAGTATTATTTTTGTTTAAAGTATCTCAAAAATGTAAATGCTATAATTTTTGCAGCCCTCTAGAGAAAATAACTACTTTTATGATCAAGGTGCAGTTAAGATAAACACTTTGGATTGTATTCGAATCATAATGTGAAATAAAAAAAATGGTGGAATAAATAAATAAACCGATCTCTTGGAGGAGAGGGGAAGAGACGGAGAAATAAATAGACCTGAATCTCCTTCCTACTGTACTGTTCTGTTTTTGCTGCCTGAGCCCTCAAGATGGAATTATTCCTCGATAAATCAAAATAATCATTGGATGTGAACTGCCAATGTCTACTTGCAGCCATGACATGGGCAATGGCTGCTATATAGTTAAAACAGGATGGGTTTTTCTATTTTTTCTCCCCTCCCTTGCTCAAGAAGCCCTGGGTTCCAAGAACAAATGTAATTAGCTCCTAAGAGAGCAGTTAATTCTAGCTTAATAAGCAATGTTATTCTTTTTATGTTTGCTGTCACCCTCCCTTTTGATAGGGAGAAGAAGTGTCTTTGTTAATAGCTCACTTCGCAAACAGACTTGAGAATGGGAAGTGGGTATGTGGCTGACAAGCCAGTTCTTCTGAGAAATCTTTGAGTGGATGAGAATTACGGACAAATAACCGTGGCAGCTGTGTCTCCCTGCTGAAATGCTTTTGGTTCTATATGTGTCTTTGCATTTTGCCCGCTCCTGAATGGCTTCCCGTAGTGTGTGCAGCTTGGGCAGGTTGATTGTCTGCTCAGTTCACTTCTGGCACTTCAAAGAATTCAGGCCAGAGATGTTCCTTCTCAGTGGGTATCTTCTCCTTCTCCTGGTGTTACCTAGTTGTGGTCATGAAACGTCTTGCAACAAAAACCACCAAGCTCAGAGAGCACCATGGATCCTTCATTTCAACCCTGAGCTACAAATATTTTCCTTTCTTGGTTTCTTTCATCAGGTGGCTTGATGGGTTTGGGTGTCAACCCTACCATTTGGAAGTCTTCCCAAACTGAGGAGCAGAGTTTTAAGCTGGTTGGGAGAGTTGGTCCATTTCTTCTCCAGGAGAAGATAAATGCTGTAATTCAAGTTCATGATTTGAAGAATGATGCTCATTGTGCCTCCTGACCTGAGGTCTTAGACAATTTAGTGGATCTTAGTAGGAAAAGTAAAGCATTAAGCATGATTATAAAGTCGTCTTTTTCAGGGTTACTGCAGTAACATGCAAACAATGTTATTTATACTTAAATGCTACTTTATGTTATAATGATGTTTGCTTTATGAGTAATTTGCTCTTAAGCCCGTATCTGAAATAGTTGGGTGAACCAACTATGACGAGGTTGATCAAGAAAAGAGGAGATGTAGGTTCCCTCTATAGGTCCACTTATTTTCCAAAGCACTAGATGACAGGACAAGAAACAATGGATGGAAAGTAATCAAGGAGAGAAGCAACCTAAAACTAAGGAGAAATGCACTAACAGTGTGGACAATTAACCAGTGGAACAGCTTGCCACAAGAGGTTGTGGGTGGTCCATCACTGGAGGTTTTTAAGAAGAGACTGGATAGCCACTTGTCTGGAATGGTGTAAGTTTTCCTGCCTGAGCAAGGAGTTGGACTATAAGACCTTCAAGGTCTTTCCAGCTCTATTCTATTCTAATTCCCCACCCGCAAATATTCCTCACTACTTCAATTGCTAATTCCTACCACAATTGTATTTATTTGTTCTAACATGAGATTGCACAGATTATAACAGCAGTTAAACTTTTCAGCCCCTAACATACAAAAGATGCTCAGTTTTTTGAGTATTACAGGACAGGCGCAAAGCTCGGAGTGCATGTTTGGAAAAGATAATAGTTACACTGTTTCTTTTCTACACACTGGGCATACCCACTGCTTTGTCTTTTGAAGTTTGTTGAGAGGGTTCAAAACTTTCCCCTATGCAGTGCAAGCAAGGACTCTGAGAATCTCATCCACATTGTATACAATGGTTTATAAGCCATTGACTAGGTTGTCTATTGTTGCATGAAAAGGAAGGGCAATAACAAAGCTGTAACAAACTTTTATTCAGCAATAACAAAGAATTAAATTTGTATTAGATGGAGGGGGGGCAGGTGTTTGCACCATATATAAACTCACAGACTAATCAGCCATAATTTAGCTTAATGCAATGGTGCAAACTCGGCCATTTATCACTCGGGGTGTTTTAGGAGTCTAGTAAATTGGATTGATAACACATAGCGCACACCGAACACGACACCTCCGCGGAGACATGGAGATATAATGACTGTGCCTACCTCTATTGATTAATAGCTAGATGATCAAAAGTGCAACTTCAAAACAAAAAATAGATATTATGAATTCCCTTCCACTGTCCAGCTTTCTTTGCGTTCCTGAAAGCAGAATCCTCCAATGTTTCCATCTTTATGGACTGGTGTGAAGGGGAGGGGGAGATGATTTTGTGTGAGTGGCCGGCCCATTTCTGCAGCTTGGTTGCAAACTCCTCAGGTCAGACCCACAGTTTGGGGCCTCCTGCTTTAACTAAGGCAACTTTAAACTTAAATCTTCAGATGGAATATGTATTTAAATTGGCCCGTCCCATCAGTATGCTTGGCAGTGGTGGGATTCAAAATTTTTTACTACTGGTTCTGTGGGTTTGGCTTGGTGGGCATGGCTTGGGCATGGCAGGGGAAGGATACTGCAAAATCCCCTTTCCCTCCCCACCCCACTGACCTGCTTTCCAGCTCCGTTCTCCTGTGCAGGGCAACAAAAGGACACCCAGCCAACCACCTGGGACTCGGGAGGCAGAGAAGAAATGGGGTTGGTGGGGCCAGTCAGAGGTGGGATTTGCCAGTTCTCTGAACCACTCAAAATTTCCGCTACCAAAACCGGTCAGAACCTGCTGAATGTCACCTCTGATGCTGGGGGTCTGTCAACCCAATTATTTTGGCTGGTGGGATCCAGGAGGAGGGCTTTCTCTGCAGTTGCTCTTGCTCTCTGGAACAACTTACCTCCCTGAAGTGAGTAACACAGAATACAGAATACCCAGTACACAATAACATAATTGGAAGGGACCTTGGAGGTCTGCTAGACTAACCCCTGCTCAAACAGGAAAACTTATTCCATTCCAGTCAAATGATTGTCCAGTCTCTTCTTGAAAATCTCCAGTGATGAAGCACCCACAACTTCAGAACAATTAATCAGTGGAACAACTTGCCCCCAGAAGTTGTAAATGCTCCAACACCAGAAGCTTTTTTAAACAGAGAACAGCTTTGCCCTCAGAAATTGTGGGTGCATCATCACTTGAGACTTTCAAGAAGAGATTGGACAGCCATTTGTCAGAAATGGTTCAGGGTCTCCTGCTTGGTTGGGGGGTTGGATCAAATGACCTACAAGGTCCCTTCCAACTCTGATTATCTGTTAACTGTTATTTTCCAAAGCACCAGAAGGCAGGACAAGAAACAATGAATGGAAACTAATCAAGGAGAGAAGCAATATAAAAACTAAGGAGGTGAGGATGGCCCCAACCTTCCTATCATTTAATAACGGTGTGGCTCTAACAATTATCTTGGGGCCCCAGTGGTGGATCAGTGCAATGGAGGTGGTTGATTGAGTAATAATAGGTCCCAAGCAGCTTTCAATCAATTACATTTTGATTATTTTTAAAAGCTTTTGTGTTCTGTTTCTCGTAAAATATCTCAGCAGGACAGATGGTCAAAATGGAAAACAATAAATAAAGTACCAACATATTCTTTGTGTTTGTCCTTACTTGGTTGCAGGTTTAATTGTTTCTTCAAAGTGTTTTCCTCATTCTTAGTTTATCAGATGGCTTGTCCCAGAGTCTGAGGTTGTTATGGATTAAGTGGGAAGGACTGGCCCAAGGTCGCCCAACTGGCATCGAAGTTTAAAGAGGACCAGGACTTGTTCCAAGGCCCTCCAGGAATAACACAGCAAGTTAAAACAGTACAGAAAATGTACATTAAAAATAGATGGAATTTAGAAACAAAAAAGGCTTCCCATCATTCACATAGAGAAGTTCTAGGTGGAAATAGGATACCCAATCTAAAAATTGTTAACTCCTTAACTTCTTGAAATTATCCAAGCTTTCTTGGGAATATTACAGAACTGGTTTGTGACAGCTTTCTTCTCAAGAGTTTTTCAGCTTCCCAATCTAGCCAACAATCCTGGGATTTGCAGGAGTGTCCTCATTATACTCATTACACTGGAAAGCCGACAGGACAGGTTTGAGACCTGACCATTGTACAATGGGGAACATCTTCACTTATCTCCTGCTTACCTAGCAGTTCGAAAGCATGCACTTGCGAGTAGATAAATTTTCACTTTGGTGAGAAGGAAACAGTGCTCTGAGACATCATACAGGCTACATGACTGCAGAAATCTTCAGACAGTGCTGGCTCTACGGCCCTTGAAACAGAGATGAGCATTACCCCATAGAGTTACTTAATGACTAGCAGAGTAAAATCCGCAAGGATTCCTTTCCTTTCCTTCCTTCCTCATTCCATTTAGTTTCCAAGCCAGATTTGACTAGATGCTGAATCCTGATTAATTAATAAACAAGAACTGCCATATTATGTACAGAGTAAGTATCGCTAAAATAAGCCAGCTTTGTTTTGGAGTAAACAATAAAAGGGTTAGCGTTCTGATAGTTGAAAGCAAACCCAATTAAATGATGCACAACTTCTAAGTGAACAAGGATTGGGCAAAATATATAACCGCAGTTTGGAAATACTGATTTCATAGTGAACACATGTGTGCTGTGCTATGTCAACATTTCCGCTGTATTTTACAGTTTTACCCTTAAAATGTTTCTGCTCTACCTCTTTTTTTTTTTTGCTTCTATTGTTTTTTTCTTTCCTTAAAAGCTTTTTTTGTTGGTGGTGGTNCCTCTTTTTTTTTTTTGCTTCTATTGTTTTTTTCTTTCCTTAAAAGCTTTTTTTGTTGGTGGTGGTGGAAGCTGCACTGTCCTTGCTTCTGAACACTCTTATTTTTCACAGGCTTATATGTTGCATTTAATTATTTATCGGCTCTCCCTTTGCTGTTTCAAAAACCTCTGAATTGCGAGCCTCCTCCTCACCAGATATTTGTTGTTTGATGGGAGGGACGTGTGACCTCCCAGGATTCATTTTAATTTGATATACAGTTTGCTTTCCCCACTGGGAGGAATTATTTTAAGAATCTCTGCAAAGAAAACAAAACAAAGCAGGGAAGAGCAGTTAGAGTTTAATATATTTCCTGATTCGGTTGTCCCTTGGAAGTCTAAGGACATAAAATAAAACCAGATTCTCCACAGGTTCAGAAACAAAAAGAAAGTCTTTTGAAGAAGAGGGTTGAAAAGGAAGAGGAAACTGACTAGAAGGCCCAGAAATTGATATGGCATCTTCAAAATTCCAACCCTGCCTTTGAAAGCAAGGCTAGAAACCCATGGAGTCAACCTCTTGCTGTTCAATCAACCAAAGAACTTCATGTTCCTTTTTTAAAAAAATAAATGCCTTTGGTATAGGCACTAAGTCAGCATTAAACAATGATTGACAGGATAAGCTTTATTGGGACTCCAGATTTTTTAATGGGACCTGCATCCAAGCATGGGTAAAACTCCAAATAACAATATGCTTGTGTGTCCTGGAATATATTATAGTGACAAATATATGTAAATCCTAAATTCAATCAAATGGAAATAAGTGCCTTAAAAAACACACAAATGCATAGGTGAGATTCATAGCAGCCAAGCCTTACCAGTTGATGAAACATATTTGCTGTTTCCATACAACCAGCTGTCACAGAGCTGGGCTTCTCCCAACATGATCACACCCCAAATGTCATTTTTTGCATGTTCTGTAGTTCTGGTATGAATCTTGGACTTTCAGTCCCTTGAAGACAATCAAAGTTGATTTTTATGTTTATCTCAAAGCTATCTTTATTGTATCCCAACCCTCTTCTCTCTCTCTCCCTATCCATGAATGAATGAGATGTGTTGGGAGAATATGCAGATATGGATGCAAGACGACGTAGATGTAGTAAATAGCCTTATGCAATTTAGTCATTGTTGTCTATACCAGGAATCAGTAATTTCTGGCAGAAGGATGAGAGGAGAAGAAGAAGAAGAAGAATAAAGAAGTAAGAAAGGAAGAAGAAGAAGAAAAGAAGAAAGACGAAGGAAGAAGAAAGAAGAAGCAAGCAAGAAAGAAGAAGAAAAGAAAGAAGAAGAAGAAGAAAGTAAAGAAAAAGAGGAGAGGGGAGGAAGGAGGAGAGGGAGGAGGGAGGAGGCAGGAGAGGAGGAGCGAGGAGAGGAGGAGGACAGATGAGTTTTTCAATTATTTACGTCAAACCCATCACGCCAAAGAAAAACTTTGACCAAAGAAAAAGAAAAAGAATAAGAAATAGACTTGCCATTGTCTGCCAGAATCTGGATCTGGAAGAGTTTTGCCTTCAATACAAAGGAAGAGGAAGAGAGAGGAAGAAGAAGAAGAAGAAGAAGAAGAAGAAGAAGAAGAAGAAGAAGAAGAAGAAGAAGAAGAAGAAGAAGAAGAAGAAGAGAAGGAGTTATGCATTCAGTATTGTCTGACTCTTAGCAATTCTATGGACCTGGCCTCTCTGTGTTCTTCAGATGACACATGTCATTTAGTCCTGAGAATCTTAAATTCTGCAGTACATGATGCCCTAAGATGATAAATGCTTTTCTCTAATTGCCCAATGAATGAAACTAAAGATTTAATTAGAACTGGGAGAAAAATAAGCATGCCCATTCCTTTTAATAATGGCACTTGAATCAATATATCAGATAAAACAATGATACAACCTTGTAGCCATCTAAAAACAGAACCCGTTCATTGAAAATAAACTACAAAACAAAGCATTAAAAAAAACAGAGTCCATGTTTTTATGGAAAGAATGGGCTTTTTGAACGCCCAGGAATTCCTGAAGCCTGAGCTATCATTTTGAAACAACCATTCTTACTTTTAATTCCATTCTTCTAAATCAAGGTTTGCTCCTAATTGCACTTGTAAAAAATTCTGACCTTGCTCTTGGCTTGTCCATTTTGGCACAGCTTCAACTTTCCATGTGAAAGTCCTTTTAAATAGGTGACCTCCTTAATTTGCTCATGAGCCTCCAGGACTCTCTGACTCACAGTACAAGAATCTCTGCCTTGGATTAATTTTTTTTTTTTTT
>BHFT01016954.1:0-29708 GCA_004320025.1 Laticauda laticaudata
CTTCTTCTTCTGACAGTGAAATCACTATTTTTTTTTCCTTAACCACTTTCATCATCTTTTCTTTTACATTGTTTTATACTGTTTCTCTCTGAATGTCTCCATTAAGCACATCTTCATGTAAAAATCAGACTTTATTATACAGTTATTGGATAGCTGATGGTTGGCCTTGGCATTTTGCAGAATTCCATTTTTAAGCAGAACTTTTCAAGCTGAAGGCCACTTAATGTTTTAAAGTTGAAAAAACACTGGTGTTATAGCAAGGCTACCATGGTTTGGTTTGACCTTTTAATTCTTTTTTCCCTTCCAAGTATATTTTGCAGAATAAATCCTTTAAGGTGTGTTTGCTTTAAAAGTCTGTATTCAAATGCTTGCCATTACTGTTTGTACCTAGGGGAGGGAGGGAAGGAAAGGAAGGAAGGAGGGAGGGAGGGAGGAAAGGAAGAAAGGAAAGGAGGGAGGGAGGAAAGGAAGGAAAGAAAGGAAAGAAGGAAGGAGGGAGGGAAGGAAAGAACAAAGGAGAGAGGCAAAGGAAGGAAAAATAGAAGGAAGAGAAAGATATAAAAAAAAGAGCTCTAATTGGTGAGACTGATACATGTTTGAAGTTTAATAAAGCTTCTACTTCACTCTATCCTTGAACAGTCCTTTTTTTCTGACTGCTGAGCTTCAACAGCCAGTCGCCAATTTTGATATGCTACCCATGGAGCTTTATGTCCTAGATGAATTTGAGGGTGGGTTTCCCCCTCCTTCCTCTCTCTCCCTTCCCGCCCCTTCAACCAGGGAGGCCTGGAAATAAAGAATAGCCTCAGGTAGCCAGATTTCTCCTTCCCGCAGATGCTCCCAAGGCGCTGCCCGAAGCCATCTTTCTGAAACAGTTCCTCCTCATGATCGTGCTGGATGGACTGCTTCCCTCCTGGATGCATGCTTTCCGTTCTGCCTTTCACCGCTGCCCTCCTGCTCAACCCCTTTCCCCTCTGCGTAAAGGAGGAGGTGTCAGAAGCACCGGCATTTTCCTATTTGCTTTCATAAATTTCACAAATTAAAACACACTACAGCCACTGGGGGGAGGGAAGAGAGAGAGAGAGAGAGAAAGAGACAGAGAGAAAGAGAGAGGGAGAGGGGGGAGGGAAGAGAGAGAGAGAAGAGAGAAAAGAGAGAAAGAGAGAGAGACAGAGAGAGAAAGAGACAGAGACAGAGAAAGGGAGAGAGGGGGAAGGAAGAGAGAGAAGAGAGAGGGAGAAGAGAGAGAGAAAGAGACAGGGAGAGAGAGATGGAGAGGGGGGGAGGGAGAGGGAGAAGAGAGAGAAGAGAGAGAGAGAGAGAGAGCCCCTCAACAAACAAAGCCAGTTGCTTCAAAACTTTCTTGCTTCCCCATGGGCCCCCCCCCCCTTGTCTTTTTCGCCCCATGCCTTGAAGGATGTGGACAGTCATTAAAGGACCCCTAAGGACCCCTCATTTTCTGGGCCCACGTCTTTGATCTGAGTGGTGTCAGCCAGCGATTCTCATTGTCCTTTCCTCCTCTTCCTCCTCCTCCTCCTCCCCCCTCCATCCTCCTTCTTCTCCAGCCCTTTTGATGTGAAAAATGGCACCCATCCATTCTGAAATCAACAGGGGAGGAGAGGAAGGGAGAGGCATAATACGAAGCATGGGGGTGTGTGTGTCACACATCTTCCTCATAGAGGAGCCTGAATATATAGAAGTAGGAAGACCGACATTTGCATGGGGATGGGTGGGAAAGAGACAAGGTTGAGGCCAGGAACTTGAGCATCCAAAATATGAGTTTCCATTCCGTTCTGGATGGTCGTCGGGGCCTGGTGGCCGTCTCTGTCTCTGTCTTTGTGTCTCCCTCCCTCTCTCTTCCCCTCTCTCATTCTCCTCCCCCCCCTCCTTCCCTCTCTTTCTCTGAAGCATTGAGGGCATTTTTAAAATTATATATGGTGGGCTTTGTCCCTCTTGCAGGCTGGAGGGATTTTGGCCTTAATTGTTCCCACATGAGAGAGCCAATGTGTTGGAAAAGAACAGCAGCCTTCCTTCTGCTGGCTTCACTTGGCAGGCGCAGTGGGAGCAGAGCGAGGCTGTTTATGAGGGGATGTTAATAAACTTATAAGGCATCGGCTGCAGGTGGTCACGGGAGGAAATGAAAGCCCAGGTAGGTTAGATAGCGATGGGAAGGCCATTAGCAAAAAAATTAAAGGGGTGAAGGGAGGAGGGCTCCAATCCTGAAGCCACAAAGTGCCATTTAGTTCTCTGTGGGTTGTTGTCCTTCCTGATAAAATGGGTGTCTTTTTCTCTCTCTCTCTCTCTCTCTTTTCTTTCTCTCTCTCTTTTCCCTCCTTCCCTCCCTCCCTCTTTATCTTTTTCTATCTCCTTCCTTCCTTCCCTCCTTCTCTCCTTCCCTCTCCTTTGTCTCTTTCTATCTCCTTCCTTCCTCTCTTTGTCTCTTTCAATCCCCTTCCTTCTTCCTTCCTTCCTTCCTTCCTTCTTTCCTCTTTGTCTCTTTCAATCCCCTTCCTTCCTTTCTTCCTCTCTTTGTCTCCTTTAATCTCCTTCCTTCCTTCCTTCCTTCCTTCCTTCCTTCCTTCCTTCCTTCCTTCCTTTGTCTGTTTTAATCTTCCTTCCTTCCTTGTCTCCTTCAACCTCCTTTCTTCCTTCGCCCCCCCCATTTCCCCCTCTTTCTCTCCTGTCTCTCATTCAATATATGTGAAAATATGCTGAAAACCTAACCAGATTTGAAGAGTTAGAGGGAAAGAGAGGGATCCCTGCTTTGAACTTTGAAAGCCACATCTTTGTAGCTTGCCCTCCTGGGTAGTCGGGAGGGGGGGGGAGAAAAGGAGAGGAACCCATGTTTGCTCTTCGGCAGAGCTGGAGACAAGAGAGGTTCCCCAAGGGACAGGCATAAATTTAGTCCCTTCTGGCAGAGCTCCCCCCATTCTGCACCGGTGGGCCTGTCGAGGGACCCCATCCCCCTTGGGGGAGGGCAGGTGGTGTTTGCCGAGGTTTTTATTCAGAGGGGCCCCCTTGCCAGTCAGGAGGGACCGGCTGTCGTCTGAGGATGGACTTCCAGCCTTTTCCACATACATTTCCCCAGGAAGGTTGTTAGAGGTAGTTCATTTCCAGTCTTCCTGTGCTGCCTCCTTTTGAAATGTCCCTGATCACAATAGACATCCTGGGTTTGTTTGTTTTTTTCCAGTTTGGCTGTGTTAAAAATGACAGTAAATCAGCCAGTGGCTGGGGAAGCAGATTCTGCAGGTCAGTCAAGATTTGATTAGATTAACAGAGTTGGAAGCAGAGGTGGTGTCCAGCCGGTTCTGACCAGTTCTGGAGAACCAGTAGTGGAAATTTTGAGTAGTTCAGAGAATTGGCAAATCCTTCCTCTGACTGGCTTTGCCCCCATCTCTTCTCTGCCTCCCATTGAGTCCCAGCTGATTGGCTGGGTCTTCTTTGGTTGCCTGGCACAGGAGAACGGAGCTGGAAAGCAGGTTAGTGGGGTTGGGAGGGAATGGAGATTAACCTTATCTATCTATCTATCTATCTATCTATCTATCTATCTATCTATCTATCTATCTATCTATCCATTTATTTGTTTGTTTGTTTGTTTGTTTGTTTATTTATTTATTTATTTATTTATTTATTTATTTATTTATTTATTTATTTGAAGGCTTACAATACAATAGAAATAAGAAAAAAACATAAGTTTAAATATAAGAAATAGGAACTTATAATTGGGGACAACAGGACAGGGATAGTAGGCATGGTTATGCGCTTATAGACACCCCTTACAGACTTCTTAGGAATGAGGTGAGGTTGATAGAGGTTTGTAAAGGGTAAAGGAGTGGGGGGTTTGAACAGGTGACAACAGAATCAGGTAGTGAGTTTCAGACATTGACCACTCTGTTCCTGAAGTCATACTTCCTGCAATCGAGTTTGGAGTGGTGAGGATTAAGTTTATATCTGTTGTGTTGTTGTGGTTAAAGCTGAAATATTCATTAACTGGTAAGATGTTGTAACTTATGATTTTATGTACTATGCTTAAGTCCAATCTTAGCTGTCGTAGTTCAAGGTTGTCTAAGCCTAAAATCTGAAGTCTGGTGTTGTGGGGTATTCTGTTGCAAACAGAGGAATGTAGTATATTCCTTCCCCCAAGAGTGGGGAGGGAATGGAGATTTTACAGTAATCTTCCCCCAGGAGTGGAGAGGGATGGGGAGTTTGTAGTATCCTTCCCCTGCCATGCCCACCAAGCCACGCCTACTAAGCCACGCCCACAGAACTGGTAATAAAATATGTTGAATCCCACCACTGGTCAGAAGGGACCTTGCAGGTCCTCAGTGACAAACTTATGGCACGTGTGCCAGAAATGACACACATCGCTTGGGGCACACCTGTTGCTCTTCTGGGTTCCAGCGTGTGTATGCATCCCAGCCAGCTGGTCTTTGTGCATGCATGCATACTAGAAACCGGAAGACCAGGTGGCAGGTACACATGCACTCTAGAAACCGGAAGCTCAGCTCCAGAAACCCGGAAGAGAACATGCGCATGACAGGGAACTGCTTTTCTGGTTTCCAGTGCTCCGCTGTGCATATACGCACGCTCCCATTTTGGCACTAAGTGCCAAAAGAGGTTTTCCAACACTGTTGTAAGTCATCTAGTCCATTTTGATTTCTATTCTGATTTCTACTCTGCAGAAATCAAAGCCTCGCTTTATTTGCAACATTCATTGGTTCCGTTGGTAGTCTTCAACATAAGACCACAATTGAGCCCAAAATACGCTGTCGTTTCGCCCCATGTTTAACTGTGGTTAACTGAATCTGGCTTCCCCATGGACTTCGCTTCTCCAAAGGTTGCAAAAGGGGATCGCATGACCCCGGGACACTGCAACCATCATAAATATGAGTCAGTTGCCAGGTGTCTGAATTTTGATCACTTGGCCACAGGGATGCTGCAGTGGTCATAGGTGTGAACAAAGGTCCTAATACTTTATGCAGTTCTGTTGTAACTTTGAATGGATCACTAAATGAACAGTTGTAAATCACTGAGCCAGTTTTCATGCTTAAGGTGGAACTATAACTCACCATCTCCTAGTGATTGTCCCAAGTCACCCATCTGGCTTTTATGCCTAAAGTGAGACTAGAATCACTGTCCCCTGGTGACCAGTCCAAAATCAGTCAGCCAACTTTAATGCCTAAGGCATGGTGATCAGCCCAAGTATCCTGGTGATCAGCGCAAGTCACCCAGCTGGCTTTCATGCCTAAGGCAGGACTAGAACTCACAGCTCCCTGGTGATTGACTCAAAGTCACCCAGCTGGCTTTCATGCCTAAGGCAGGACTAGAACTCATAATATCTTAATGATTGGCCCAAGTCACCAAGCTGGCTTTCATGCCTAAAACAGTACTATAACTCACAGTTTCCTGGTGATCAATCCAAAATCAGTCAGTCAACTCTCACTCCTAAGGAGAGACTAGAATTCACTGGACGTTGTGGGAGCTTCATCACTGGAAGCTTTCAGGAAGAGACTGGACCATCTGTCAGAAATGGTGTAGGTTCTCCTGCTTGGGCAGGGAGTTGGACTAGATGACCTACAAGGTCCCTTCCAACTGTGTTAATCTAATCTAATCTAATCTAATCTAATCTAATCTAATTCAGTATCTTGGTGATTGATGTAAAGGCACCCACCTGGCTTTCATGCCTAAGGTAAGACTAAAACTCAGTCTCCTGCTTTTTAGCCAGGTGCTTTAACCACAAGTCCAAACCAGCTATACATGTCTACCCAGCATGCCTTTTATCGACTCACTTTTCCTTTTCTTCCCCAAAGCCAACTTTAAAAAAATTGTCATGTCATTGTTAGAGTTGGACTCTGAGGGAGAAGAGGAACAGCCTGACAGGGAGTAGAGGTGTGGCTTCGGAGGTTGTGGAGGAGGCTGGGGAGTGGCAGAGGTCAGCTAGGCAGTTAGAGGAAGAACCAGGCCCATCCCCTCTGCATCCTAGGACACGCAGGGAGGAACAGAGAAGGAAACAACTTGGCTTATGAGAGAGGAAGTGGCCATGATCTCCCTCATTGGTGGCAGCTGGGGAGAATAGTGTATAAGAGAGATGGTTAAAACACAGCATTGCCAGAAGCAAAGTGTGTTTTTTTTTGGGGGGGGGGTGTGAAGTTATCTTGGTTGGTGTCCTTCCAACAGACTGTGCCTTGTTATCTCCTTGAAGTTGGTAATTACTTATCCTGGACCATTGTGGAATTTCCTTCATTGTAGTTTGTTTTGGTTTTTTATTTCACCTTCATCTGCTCATTGGGTTCGGACTGCATTGAATTCTTTTGAAGCCTATTTTTAAATAAGTTTAATCTCCAACTGAGAATTATTGAACAGTGGGGCCAAGTTGGAGGCATTAAAGGACATTTATTTATGTTTTGGATTTTATTACGCTTGTGTTACACTTCGAGTCATCACAAATTTCAGCAAAAATGCTGCTACCAGTAGTAAGAGTTGCATTCCCTCCCTTCCAGCTTACATCTTTTCTGAACACCTGTACTGTTTGCTTGATAACACGGACTCTCGTTGTTGTAAAGGGATTTGGTAATCTTTCATCCACAGTTAAGATAAAGATTCATATTTGCTTCAATTGATCAAAGCGCTCAACCTTTGCAGTTTCCACTCAGTCCTGGTCTTCTCTTTTTGTGAGACAAATCAGACAGGTAGACTCTCGCTTCCCAGACCATATTTAGCCCGAGATTTCTCTACAGGTAGTCCCTCGACTTACGGCCACTGTTGAGCTCAACATTTCAGGTGCTAAATGAGACATTGGTTGAGCCATGGTTGTTATGGGAATCACTTGCAGTTCTTAAGTGAGTTAACATGGTTGTTTAGTGAATCTGGTTTCCCCATTGACTTGGCTAGTCAGATGGTCGCAAAAGGAGATCACGTGACCCCGGGACACTGCAACTGTCATAAGTATGAGTCAGTGGCCAAGCGTCCCAATTTTTTCTCATGCGACCATGGGGATGCTGTAATGGTTGTAAGTGTGAAAAAAACAGTCATCAGTTTTTTCAATGTCATTTTAACTTTGATCACTAAATGAGTTGTTGTAAGTCGAGGACTACATGTATGGCTGAGTTTCTTGGTTGACTGATCTTAGATCTTATCGGCTGTTGTTTTATATCAGGAAAATGCAGGCCATCAAGAAACAAATTAAGGGGGACTTAGGACAAAGAAGGGGGCCCTCTCAAGCACGGCCACATCCCCCAATTCAGCTTCTCCTGGGAAAACTACAACCCCCATCCCTGATGTACAATAATAGCAATAGCACTTAGACTTATATACTGCTTCACAGTGCTTTACAGCCCTCTCAAAGTGGTTTACAGAGTCAGCACACTGCACCCAACTCCTCATTTTACCCGCCTCAGAAAGATGGAAGGCTGAGTCAACCTTGAGCCTGGTGGGATTCGATCTGCCAAACTGCAGGCAGATCTTTCTGGGCTCAGTATGCCCTACACCATTGTTTCTGAACCTTGGCATCTTTAAAGATCTGTGGACTTCAACTCCCAGAATTCCTCAGCCAACATGGGGAATTCTGGGAGTTGCAATCCACACATCTTAAAAAAACACCAAGATGGAGAAACATTGGTCTGGAGTAAAAACAATGGCCAATGGTAAATATTGGACCGAGGTGCCATTTATGAGGTATGATGCCCACTGTGTCTGTCTCTTGATCACTGAATTCTACTTTCTCTTCTCTTCCTTTCCAACCCACCCCACAATCTCCCACCAACTGCAACTGTTGGGAAGGAACCAATCTTGATTGGGATTTTGGAAGATGAAAGGTTAGCTCCAGAACTGGCCATATCATTAAGCACAGTCAATCTATATTAGGGAGATGTCTAAACCCAGTTACAGAATGCATAACAACAGAGTTGGAAGGGACCTTAGAGGTCTTCTAGTCAACTCCTTGCTTGAGCAGGAGACCCTGCACCATTCCCCACTGATGGCTGCCCTGTTGTGACCCAAACGTGGCAAACCTTCTGAAGTGAACTCAAAGATTCCTTGAATTAGGAGCACCGGCAGCCCCAGCAAAAAGTTTCTGTCTCACCGCAGGCTAACAAGTCTGTTCAGCTGGAAGATGAACAGTTGTCTGCCACATCTATTCATCTCTGCCCCCTGCCATTTATCCCCAGAACTAAGGTGGGGCTTCATAAGGAGTGGTCACGCTTCTGTCCCAAAGACCGGCTCATAGATTTCCATTGCTCTCCTCTCCTTTGTCTTCTACGTATCTGTGCATCAGGCACTGGGCCCAGCTGTTCCTCCTCTTCCTCATCAGCCACCTCCAGACCTGGGGGCTGTTGATTCTCCATCTGAGGGCTGATGGATGGCACAGACTCCATCTCTGTTTCTCTCTCTTTCTCTGCCAGCTCCATTCCCTCTTCCTCCTCAGAGCTCTCAGGTTACCTTGATACTGACCTGACTCCCACACCTCCTCCTCTTCTGATTCGGCTGCTGGAGGAGCTGGTGGCTGACAGGCTACAACATGACCAGTCTCTTCTCAAAAACCTCCAGTGATGGAGCATCCGCAAGTTGACTTCTTAGCCTCTTCTCTGAGCAGCTCTTTCATGCATCAGCAGATCTATGGCACTCCAGCATAGCTGGCCCTGGCCAATTACCCCACATATGATGGGTGGCCACAATTCCAAGAGATGATGATGCTATGCAGAATAATGGGAGTAGCTGGTTTCTTGGGCTGTCCCTGCTTAATGATCCCATTTCTCCTTGGAAATCCACATTCTGTCTAAAACCATTCTCTCTCACTTGCTCACTAATTTAGCCTTCTTTGAAAATTATAAGTCATTTGCCATACCGGGTCTGCTTTACTGTGATCCCTGCAGCCTGACCTGTTAATAGCAGCCGTGCTACACTGTGGAGTAGCGGCATCAATAATCAGGTTTGTGGTTGAGACACACCTTCCATTGTGGTTTGATTAGATGACTACATAATTTGGCTTCAGGACTTCAGTGGGTTCAGCAGACCTGGGCAAGAACACGGAAATATCACCAGTTTTCAGCATCCTTCAAAATCTTAGCTGTTCTCACATATAGGTAGTCCTCGACTTATGACGATTGGGACCAGAATTTCCATTGATGAACAAGGTGGTTAAGTGGCTTTGCTTGTCCAAAGCTGGCTAGGAAGGTCACCAGTAGAAAAGATGGGACTCTGGAGGCTGTAACCATCATAAACACATGTTGGTCGATCACAAGACCATGAGGATGCTGGGATGGTCGTACATGTGAGAACTGGTCATAAGTCATTTTTTTCAGCACCGTTGTAACTTTAAACAATCAGTAAATGAATGGTTGTAAGTCAAGAATTACCTCCATGTCTGTAAACCTCTGCAAGTGGCCTTAGTGACCCTCTAAAAGGATGCAAATGACCAGCTGTCTGCAAGGAGTATAAATCCTTCCATTCCCCGCCATCCAGTCAGAGCTGAAGAAGCTTCTTGGATGAGAAGGGAAACGTCTTTAAAGGAAAAAAAAAAAACTAGAAAGTCCAGTGGCCTCTTGAAAAAGCACCTTTGGGGCAGGAGGAGTGACTATAAGTTCAACGTTGTAAGAGCAATCCATAACCTTCTCTAAAACATCCAGTTCTGATCTGGAACATGCCATTCGGCAAAGAAAGTGAAGGTGTTCCTGAAACATTTTCAGAGAAATGTTTGCATTCTAAGTGGATTATTTCGAGTTCAGTTGTCGAAGGAAACTTTTTAAAAGTCTCCAATAAATTTGGATTATATTAGTAAAAATATCCAGCCAATTCTGCAGGCTACTTCTGCTGGCTGCCAGCAATTCAGCAGTTTGGCAGTTTAAGTCTCACTAGCTAAAGGTTGACAGCCTTACATCCTTTCATGGTCAGTAAAATGAGGACCCAGATTGGGGGCAAGATGCTGATACTGTAAACCGCTTAGAGAGGGCTGTAAAGCACCGTGAAGCGGTATATAAGTCTAAGGGCTATTGTTATTGCCCATCCACCCATCCATCCATGATGCGCAGTGGTTAAAGTGCAGTATTTCAGGCTGACTCTGCCCACTGCCAGCAGTTCGATTCTCACTGGCTCCAGGTTGACTCAGCCTTCCATCCTTCCAAGGTCAGTAAAATGAGGACCCGGATTGTCGGGGGCAATATGCAGACTTTGTAAATCACTTATAGAGAGGGCTGTAAAGCACTCTGAAGCAGTATATAAGTCTAAGTGCTCTTGCTCCTGCTCTCTTGGTCTCTCTTCTAGGAAGTAACTCAATCAGTGGGAAAAAGAAAAGCTTTGTTTGCAGGGTTAATGCCCAAGCATAATTAGGACCGGGGAGAAAGGGGCTCCTTCCTTCCTTCCTTAATTAGAAATCAGAGGATGATGGGAATTGACATCTGTTTCTGTTGGAGTTTTTGCTCAATGCTGGAATTCTCCTTAATAAGCGGAGATATTCTGGGGCTGCCTCAGTTAGCGGTTGGGTGCAGAAGCTGTACTCGGGGGGGTAGACAACTTAATGTGCCTGTAATTATCATGTAATTATTTTGTAATGGGGGTGATCAGAATTTTTCCATCTCTGGCATTTCCCCACCAAACTTGAAAACTGTTACGGTCCGTACGATGCAGATGCGCCGGCAATCCCAGATCAAAATCCAGACATGCTCTGTTCTACAGTATGGATAGTCCTTGGCTTACAACCAGGGTGGGATTCAAATTTTTTTAACAGCCGGTTCTGTGGGCTAGGTGGCCATGGCCATGTGACTGGGTGGGCATGGGTCTTTCTTCTTTTTTTTTTGCAGCACCTCCCACCCTGGTTTTTTTTGCCTCCTGGGCCTCAGGGAAGCCTGTTGGGTGAAGCAGTAAGACAGCGACGGGGATCCCTGCACAGCTGATCATCGGAACAGCTGATCGATGGGAGGGGAAAAAAAGAAATACCTTAAGGAGTGACTGGGCTGGGAAGAGCGCAGTCAGCGATGTCGGGCATGTGTGCAATGTTGCGCATGCACGATAAGGACTGACTGGGTGGGGAGGGGTGGGCAGAGAGGGGTGGGGCCAGCCAGGGGCACAATTTGCTGGTTCCATTGAACCGGTCCAAATCGGTAGAATCCCACCCCTTACAACCGTTTGTTTAGTGACCGTTTAAAGTTACAGGACTGAAAAAGGCTGCTTTTTCCACACTTCCCCATGGTCACGTGATCCAAATTAAGAAGCTCGGCAAGTGACTCATGTTTATGACGGTTGCAGTGTGGAACGGTCATGTGATTTCCCCTATTGCGATCTTCTGTCAGGCAAAGTCAAGGGGGAATCCAGATTTACGTCCCCTCTGCTGGGATTCATTTAACGGTCGTAAGAAAGGTCGTAAAATGAGGCAAAACTCACTGAACAATGGTCTCACTTTGCAATAGGAGTGTTGGGCCCAGCTGTGGTCGTAAGTCGAGGACTACCTGTAGAAGTTGCTCCTCTCCACCGTTTTCTCATCCCCTCTTTATTTCTCTCTATGCAAATATTTTGAAACGCTTTGCATGGCAAGCCGCTTCAAGTGAAACAGAATAATTTAATCCAAATGCTGTTGAATATTTATAGGAGTCCTTGCTGGCAAAATTACTTTCCAACACAAGTGTCAGGTGAGTTGCAATTATCATCAAAGTGAGCACACACACACAAATAATAGATGGGTTTTTGTGTAGGAAAAGCAGGAACAATTGTTTTGTAAAGGCAACATTTTAGGGAAATGAGGCCACTGCCTCACCGTTAAAACATCCTTTTAGTCTCTGTCATTTAATTTTGAAGACAACCAGGACAACAAAAAATTGACAAACTTAAGTTTCCTTAAAATTCCAGATGGGGGCAATCATAGAATCATTAGAAGGGACCTTGGGGGTCTTCTAGTCCAACCCCCGCTTAAGCCAGGAGAACTTAATAGCTTAATCAAAATAGAGCTGGAAGGGACCTTGGAGGTCTTCTAGTCCACCCCCTGCTCAAACAGGAGACCCAATCTCATTTCAGACAGGTGGCTGTCCAGTCTTTTCTTAAAGCCCTCCAATGATGAAGCACCCACAACATCTGATGGTAAGTTGTTCTACCAGTTAATTGTCCTCACTGTTACGGAGTTTCTTCTCAATTCCAGGTTTCTTCTCTCCGTGATTATTTTCCATCCATTGTTTCTTATCCTGCCTTCTGTTGCTTTGGATAAATAAGTGGGCTATCTCCATTACAGGTGATCCTCAAGTTACCACCATAACTGAGCCCAACATTGTTGCTGCGAAATGAAATATTCATTAAGTGAAGTTTGCTCCAATTTATGATTTATCTTCACCAAGCTTAGGGTTAAGGAATGGTGGATGCAGCAGAAACAAAGAGCTCCATTGCACAGGGTAACCAGGTTTTGTATACAAACCTAGATCGGGTGGGGAACGATGGCCCTCTTTATGACCTGTGGACCTCGACACCCAACAATGGAATTCTGGGAGTTGGAAGTCCTCAGATCATAAAGGAGGCCATCATTTCCTACCCCTGACCTAGATGGGGAGGAGGAAAACACAACTTGAAACATATACACATGGATTTTTTTTTTCTGACCATTCCCATATAATGGAAAGAATACAATAGAATTCTTTATTGGCCAAGTGTGATTGGACACACAAGGAATTTGTCTTCGTGCATATGTTCTCAGTGCAAAACATAAAATCACCGAACCAGTAGTTACACTGGTCAGATCCCACCCCTGGGCACAGTCCAAGATTTTTTAAATATCACTTCATCAGAGGTGTATGTGCTATTCTGCTTGCAACATTGTACATAAAATATTCTAGCCTCCATTCATATGTATAATACAATATACTTAAGTTTCTTATCATGTTTCTTTTTGAACATCCCTAACATAAATAATTCCAGTTCAAATTCTACTTGTTCTTTGACAATTGTAATCATTGCCTTATTTTGGTCCAATATCTTTGAGTTTCTGGACAAGACCACCACATGTAGTAGAAAGTACCTTGTCTCTTTTTACACTTCCAGCATGCTGGATTCATTTTGGGATACACTTTTGCTAATCTCATTGGAGGTAGATGCCATCGATAAAACATCTTATATATGTGTATGCTGATGCTCTTGTTAATTTATAATTCCTGTTCCAAATTTTCTCCCCTACAGAAGAGGGATCTTTTATTTGGATAGATGAAATGCTTAATGCACATCTGAAGTGGATGCACTGCCTACAAATTGGTTAATTTTGCACAAGCCTAGATATTAGTAAAACACTTCAATAGAAGAGAATGCATGTAGCTCAGATTTGAACTGTGCGGTCCTTGGTGCTCTCTGAGCTTGGTGCAGACATTTCATGACCCAACTAGGGAACATCATCTCTGTTAGAAGGGAGGGGGGGTTGTGGAGGAGGGAGGAAGAGGAGGAGGAGGAGGAGGAGAACAAGGGTGTGTGTGTGGTCTTTTAGCTTGGTGCTTTTCCTGCAGACATTTCTTTACCCATCTAGGTAACATCATCAGGGTATCAGGAATGGCTGTGTCAGAAAGTAGAATGCTGTTCAAAGCTTTAAATTTCCATTTTCTCCATTATTCCTGGGTGAGCTGTCCAGTCTGCTCTTCTGGGGCACAGATACAAAAGCAAGCAAGCATATATTGCTTTGAGAATTGCCTGAGAACATCCTTACAGACAGTGTACGTGAACAGGAAATTTCAGTTTGCGTGTATTCATATGACAACATCTAGATTAACGAGGCATGGCTTAAAGATAATTAATGCTTGGAGCATATTATCAGGTGTTCTCTAATGCAGTTTTGATGAGCTTTAATGATGTGCCAGTTACATTGTCTTTCTAAATCTTCTTCTGGCCTCTTTTTTCTAGATCCTTGCAGTCATTATTTAACCCAGCTGCTAGACTACATCCGTAAACAACCTAACACCCCCCCTCCCCACCACCACATTGTCATTTCCCTTACCTGCTTTGGTTTCTGAGATATGTTTGAGATGTTCTTGGGGTTGGTGGTTTACACAAGCTGGCCCAAATTAATATTTCTAGGATTAGCATGCAGGAATGTATAGGTTCTGGAGTGTTTCTCACTTCTTGGAATCTTACAATGTGCTTTGAGGCCCCAAGACAAAATTTAGGATGACAAGTCTTTAGCTTTTTAAGGCTGTGAGACTCCAAGGACTTTTGAGTTCTCAAATCTTCTCTTGCTGCCCTTCTGAGGGTACTCTTTAATATTTTTTTTTACCTATAGAATAAAATAGAATAGAATTCTTTATTGTCCAAGTGTGATTGGACACACAAGGAATTTGTCCTGGTGCAAATGCTCTCAGTGTACATAAAAGAAAAGATACATTCTTAAAGAGTCAAGAATCATCAGGTACAAAACTTAATAATAGTCATAGGGTACAATAAGCAATCAAATTGTACTAGGAAACAGTCAATATAAATCCTAAAGATACAAGTGACAGAGTTACAGTCATACAATCACAAGTGGGAGGGGATGGGTGATAAGGAGTGACGAGAAGATTAACAATAATAGTAGTGCAGACTTTGTAAATAGTTGGACAGTGTTGAGGGAATTATTTGTTTAGCAGAGTGATGGCATTTGGGAAAAAAATGTCCTTGTGTCTAGTTGTTCTGCTGTGCAGTGCTGTATAGCATCGTTTTGAGGGAAGGAGGGCAGGACAAGAAGCAATGGGCGGAATTTGCTTAGAGAGAGATTCAAGCTGGAGTTAAGGAGGAATTTCCTGACAACGAGAATGATTAATCAATCCTTGTGGACTCTCCATTGCTGGACGTTTTCAAGAAAGATTGGACAGCCAATTGTCTGGGATGGAATAAGATCTCTTCCTGTGGCAGGGGGTTGGACTAGAAGACCTCTAAGGTCCCTTCCAACCCTAGGATTGTATGATTCTAATTATTTGATCACTGAAGTTGATAGAAGATCCCAAATCCAAGGCGTTCAGGATTATATTTTAGTTGATAATTTAATGTTACTGCCTCAGAAGAGGAATATTCATCTATTTGATCATTTACAACCCTGCACTATCCTTTGGAAGTGTATGCTCAGGGCATTTGTCATCATTTCCCCTGATAACACAAAAAACAACAATACTGCTAGTAAAAGCATACCAAGTTCCAGATTTTAGGGTTTTTTTAAATGAAATTTTTAATTTTTTAGACAAGCATACACAAACACAACATAAAACAATCAAGCCATCTTCCACTTACATACATACAGTGTGTCGGTTGGTTACAGATTGTTTTGTGCATCCACTCCATAGTCCTCACTTACAATTACTTGTATATATTCTCATATTATCAATCAAATATTCCTAAATACATTATTATCATTGTTACTCAATCATTTGACTATACTATTATTCATTCATATTATGCGAGATATTCCATATTTTTAAATTGATTTATCTTATAGTAATTATATTATCATCCTAAATCCATCCCATAATTATAATATAATACATCTTTATATATTCTATATAGTTCTATTCTAAAGTTCTACATATTTCATTGTCATATTTTATTTTCTAACCATTGATAAAACAACTAACTCCCAAATCTTATAAAATTGTTTCTCTTCTTGTTCTCTATTTTCAAATGTCAAATTTTAGTTTAAATACAATAATGCATGTTTCAAACGGGGGAAAAAGTCTGTTTGTATGATGGGTGTGTAACTAATATTATAGTGTAAATATTTGTGTTTGTTATTTTAGTAGTTATTGTGCTAGATGTAGCGTGGGACGTATACCTACGAGTGTACAAACCTAACATGAATTATGAATAAGATGTTAACTGCTCATTCCAGGGTAATACTGATGATTTTATTTTATTTATTTTATTTTATGGATAGAAATGTAATAATGAATGAAATAGGTACATTATAAGGAAAGAGAGCCAGTTGGGTCTATTGGTGAAAGCACCAGGCTAGAAACTGGGAGTGTGAGTCTTGCCTCAGGCTTGAAAGCTGGTTGGGTGATTTGAGGTCAATCACCAGGAGACGGTGAATTCTAGTTCCACCTTAGGCATGAAAACCAGTTGGATGACTTTGGGCCCATCACCAGGAGGCTGAGAGTTCTAGTCTCACCTTAGGTAGGAAAGCCAGTTGGGTGATTTTAGACCAATCATCAGGAGGCTGGGAGTTCTAGTCCTGCCTTAGGCACGAAGCTAAGGGAGACCTTGGGCCAGTCACGCTCTCTCGGCCCTAGGAAGAAGGCAATGACAAACCATTTCCAGAACGTTGCCAAGTAAACTCCAGGGACTTGTCTAGACCATTGCCAGTCTACCCTGAATGCGGCTGGGCATTCTGGGAGTTGTAGTCCCGACATTTCTGGAAGTGGGGCAGGCTAATGTAGAAGACGCCAATTTTACAGATGTAAAAGTGGGTGTTAAGGAAAAAGAAAAAGAAGCCAAGTACTCAGATAGGACTGTGATAGATGACAGAAAGTATCTGAGATGCTATGAGCTGGCAGTTATTTTTTGAAAAAGCTCCCTTTGAGCTCCCCCCCCCACTTTTAAAAAAAGGAAAGAAAGAAAGAAAACCTGTAAATAATTCAGATTATCAGTCAGAAGAATAACGGTGTTCCATGCGACATGCCTAAACACAATGCTGGGATGGTGGCTGCCCCATTTCCTCCTCCTAGGAGTTCAACCTTGACAGGATTTTAAAGGATTGCTATTAAGCAAGGGCCTTTGTCGTGCGATAAGCTGACATTGTCCTCAATATTTCTCTGGTGTGATTTTCCTTTACTTTGCTGAGGCTCAGGAGGATTAAACCATTAAGGACTGATTACAGCAGCTAATTGTAATTTGCTCCAGGGGGAAGGATGGTTGGAGGAGGCTGTGATGGGTAGCGGTGGGAAGAGAAGACATCTTGGCTCAAAGCAGCAGGTGCCATCTCAGTTACCGTCATTGTGGTCATCTCCTGCTTTCCTCCTCAGTTTGTTTTCCCACTCTTCAACCAAACTCTTCCCTATCCTGCAGCTTAATTCCACAGTTTTGTGTCCTGAAATCTACAACAGTAGAAAAGAGCACTGCTGTATCTATCCTATCTTCGCCAAACGAAACATCTCAAGGTCTTCAAGAGCTGCCTTCATAGAATGTCATGCCCACCTCTCAGATCATCTGCTCTTTCCTGGACCAATTCATTTCCCCCCCTCTAAATTCTTCTTAGGATGATGTCTACAACTGGGCATGTATCTGAGGTAGGATTTGACTAATGTAGAATAGGGTGAGACCATCACTTTCACTGATATTTCCATTGACCTTGTTGTAGCCATGTTGCATGATTAAGTCATGCTAAATTGTGAATAACAGTTTCAACACAATAGAATACAATAGAATAGAATACAACAGAATAGAATTCTTTATTGGCCAAGTGTGGTTGGACACGCAAAGAATTTGTCTTGGTGCAAATGCTCTCAGTATACATAAAAGAAAAGATACATTCATCAAGCATCATAAGGTACAACATTTAATGATAGTCACAGAGTACAAAAAGCAATCAAATCATATTAGGAAATAGTCAATATAGTTAGGATACAACCGACAAAGTTACAGTCATATAAAAGTTACAGTCATCTCACAAGTGGGAGGAGATGGGTGATAAGGAGTGATGGGAAGATTAATAGTAATAAAAATGCAGGCTTTGTAATAGTTGAATAGTGTTGAGAGAAATATTTGTTTAGCAGATTGGGAAAAAACTGTCCTTGTATCTATTTGTTCTTGTGTGCAGGGCTCTAGAGCATCATTTTGAGGGAAGGAGTTGAAACAGTTTATGTCCAGGATGTGAGAGGTCTGTAGATATTTTCACAGCCCTCTTTTTGACTCGTGCAGTATACAGGTCCTCCATGGAAGGCAGGTTGGTAGAAAAGTTTTATGAGTTGATAATTAACTTAAAGAACCGTGTTACTGCCATGATTCACTTAAAAAACTGTGGCAAGAAAGGTCATAAAATAGGGGCACTTAACAAACGTCTCCTTTAGCAAGAGGACTACTCCTTGGGCTCAATTGTAGTTGTACTTCGTGAACTAACCGTATATATTTGTATATACAAAATTCTCAGAAAGTATTTTTGCCCTCAGGTCAAATTCTGCCTTTTGAAGTTCTCTGCATCCTTAAATTGATGATGTCACATGCCTTTAATGCAATACTTCCATGACAGAAGCAACTCCCCCTTTCTCTGAGGGAAATAAATTAAGACAGTTGTTTAAAGGTGGTTCTCTAAGTTAGCCCAGCCTTATGCTGGAAATGTGTGGAATAGGTGTGTGTTTAATTTTTTGCTTTGATCCTTAGGAAGAATGTTGAAGTGAAATGCCGGTAAAGAAAATTATGCTTTTAAGTTGCTTTTTGCATATATATATGTTTTTTAAAGTTTTTGCGGGTACTTACATGTGTGCTGTTCAGCTTCTTTCGGGTATTATCCCACGTCATTGTAGTGTTTTTAAAGTTGTAGCAACGTTTCGGCAGAATCTCATCTGCCATCATCAGGCTTCTGTACGAACTCAATACAGACGAACTCAATACAGAAGCCTGATGATGGCAGATGAGATTCTGCTGAAACATTGCTACAACTTTAAAAGCACTACAATGACAGTACTTAGGTATAGGTATAGGTATATATATTATCATCAAGGTACATTTCACCAAATGTAATCAGGCAATGCACTTACACAGAAAGAAGTAAGTTTTTTGAATTCTTTTGTACAGTTTTCTCCTTCCATTTTCTGCACAAAAGCTCTCCAAGCTCTTGTTTCAGTCCTCTCCTCCTCCTTCCAACTTACCTTTTTTAATGTATTTTTATAATATATTTCAGTGGGCACCTTTTATTCTCTTTATAATTGTAGAAGAAACGCCTTAAATGGAAGCAGCTTAGTAGCCAGATGGCTTAAGTGTAGCTTCCCAGGAACAGACAACTAAGTAGATTTTTTGCCATAATCTTGATGTGTGTAAAATGCTTGTGAAAATTTGACTTCTCTACCCTTTTCCCGTCTCTGCCCTCCAAAAAAGCTTAGCCACGATTAGACTAATCCATTACATGCACTAAGTGAGAGAGCAAATTAACTTGTGGAAGATACAAAATTACATTCCTGGGAATCATTTTGAGGCAAAAATGTACATTGTGGAAAGTGATGTCATCTGTGGTAAAATAGTGGGACTACTGTCTGTGTTCCAACTCCCCCCCCCCAGTTACTAGCTTTTTGGGATGTGTTAGAAAAGTGCAATAACAAGTTTGATCCCTGATCAACATCAATAAAGGAGAACATTTGTAGCTCAGGTTTGAAATGAGGGGTCTTTGGTCCTCTCTAAGTTTGCTTGTTTTCTTGCAGACATTTCATGACCCAAACTTGGTAGTGTCATCTGTGCTAGAAGGGTGTGGGGTTTTGCAGGGAGGAGGAGGAGGAAACGGAGGTCTTTGCTGGTCTCTGAGCTTGCTTGTTTTCTTGCTGATGTTTCATTACCCCAAACCAAGTAACATCATCAGTGTTAGTAAGGAATGGGATTTGTTCTAAATTTATATTCTAGTGGTTTGCCCTGAGGTGGTATTTAGAGGTTCTTTGTTTAAGTAAAGGTAAAGGTTCCCCTCGCACATCCATGCTAGTCATTTCCAGCTCTAGGGGGCAATGCTCATCTCCGTTACAAAGCCAAAGAGCCAGCACTGTCCGAAGACATCTCCCTGGTCATGTGGACACATGACTCAACACTAAAGGTGCATGGAACGCTGTTGCCTTCCTACCAAAGAGGTCCCTATTTTTCTACTTGCATTTTTACATGCTATCGAACTGCTAGGTTGGCAGAAACTGGGACCAGTAATGGGAGCTCACTCCATTACAAGGCGCTAGGGATTCGAACCGCCAAACTGCCAACCTTTCTGATCGAGAAACTCAACGTCTTGGAAGAAGTCAAACAGCCCAACCAAAGAACCTCGAAGATCACCCCAGGCAAGCCACTAGAACATAAACTGAAAGCAAATCCCATTCCTTACTAGCACTGAGGATGTTACCTCATTTGGGTGATGAAATGTCTACAAAAAAGTCACCAACCTCAGAGAGCACCAAGGACCCCTCATGATCAACATCAGCTAATGAGAAGAAACACAAAAAAGTGGGAAATTGTGAAGGACGTTCAAGTATTTCCTAACCATGTTTGTTTAATCACTGAGTTTGTAATGTGCAAAAGACATCAGCATCCACATCTGCCCATCCCAGATTCTTAGGAAAGACTTGATAGGTGGATAAAAATAAATACCCCAAATACCAAATTCAGCCTGAACATCTGGCTGACAGTGTCATGAACCATATTAATAAAATTCTAGGAATTCCATTGTTGAAAATACACTACTTGCTTCTGTCATCCATGAGTATCTGTCAGGCAATTAACACATCTCCTGATTTATTATCTTGTTACCTTGTCAGGACTGACAGATTTTGATGAGGGACAGATTTTGAGGAGGACTCCAGTCTCACTTCCAAGCAAGGAAAGAGCTATGAATAAACTGGATTCAGCTGGGAATTGTGACACTGATTTCAGCTGTATTATAACAAGGATATAACATCATCTCAAGAAAGATGTTGTTCCTGGAGCTCCATCTTTTAAAAGAGAAAAGGTGGGGGTGAGAGAAAAATGGCTTGTTAGAGATCTCTTGAGATGTATCTTTGCTTCACTCCATCACAGAAGCTAGAGAGATCTCTGTAAAGAAAGGAAGTTGCCTCTGTAGCAAAGCGTTTTGTGGGGCAGTGTGAGTTGTGCCATCAGACTGCAGGAGGCTGGGTCATCACTTTTAAACCTGAAATCCCCTCCCCCAAAAATCATGACTTAGACTTAGAACAAAGGTGTTATTCAGCAGGTTCTGTCCAGTTCTGGAGAACCGGTAGCCACCTCTGACTGGCCCCGCCCCCATCTATTCTCCGCCTCCCGAGTCCCAGCTGATTGGATGGGTCTTCTTTGGTTGCCCTGCACAGGAGAATGGAGCTGAAAAGCAGGTTAGTGGGGTGGGGAGGGAAGGGGGATTTTATGGTATCCTTCCCCTGTCACGCCCACCAAGCCATGCACTCAGAACCAGTAGCAAAAAAATTTGAATCCCACCACTGACGTAGAATAAGATTATTGTCACTTTGAATGTACACTAATCGGCATGTATTAAAATGAAATTTCACTGCATGGAGCTCTCAAAGGGTCACCCCTTCCAATATACATTACATAACCATGACTTAAACAAAAATTACGTATATATATCTATGTACCCAAATCATGGACCTTGTATGAAACTGGTTCGGATTTTCAGAAGAAAATGAATCTTAAACAAGAGTCAGAGATTTGGGGTTTGCTTTTTCTTTCCAGATAGTTTCTCATTAAAAGTGACATTTCTCTTTGGGAGGGAAAAAAGAGCACTTTCTAAGTCTGAACTTTTTCCGAAGGTTCCTTTTTATATATTTCTGGAACACGACATCTTTTCTTTACTCATCCATTTTTATGGCCTTTTTTTTTTCTACTCAGGTTTGATAAGAAACAAATATGGGTCCCATCCATGTAAAGTCATCCTCTCCAGGGTTATCAGCTCAAAACAGTTGATATTTTGATTCAAATTAGAATTCAAACAGGCAAAATAGGTTGTGTAGCCACAACTGAATTTTAATAGACTGAAAATTAAATAATAATTCTTCTTCTTCTTCTTCTTCTTCTTCTTCTTCTTCTTCTTCTTCTTCTTCTTCTTCTTCTTCTTCTTCTACTACTACTACTACTACTACTACTATTACTAGTAGTAGTTCTCCTACTCCTTCTGGCATGTTGTGAAGTAAACTACCATCTTCATTTTCTTTTCACAAATGTCTGTGAGCCTCAGGCAGATTCCATCAGCAATAAAAAAAAAACCCCTATGGAAATAGGAAACAAAAATGGAGGATGTCTGCAACCCAGGGCTTTATTTGAAAGCGTGTTCACCTGTTTGTGGGGGAAAAGACAAAATGATGGAGATTCCTAAAGGGGTTGACTGCCTCTGTGGGAAATCCTGGGGCTACTAAGAGTTACCACACTCAAATTGCCTGATCTTAGCCCTTTTTCAATTGTTATTTTTACAACAGGAAAATGCAGGTTTTTGGAGAAACAATTTAAGAGGGACTTAGAACAAAGAAGTGGGTGTTTTGTGAGTGGCCTGTTTCCCAGAATAACAGAGTTGGAAGGGAGATTGGAAGTCTTCTACCCAACCCCCAACTCAAACAGGAGACCCTACCATTCCAGAGAAATGCTTGTCCAATCTCTTCTTAAAATCCACCAGTTTTGCAGCACCCACAACTTCTGGAGGCAAATTATTCCACCAATTAATTGTTCTCACTGCCAGGAAATTTGCCCCTTAGTTCTTGGTTGTTTCTCTCCTGAATTAGTCTCCACCCATTGCTTCTTGTTCTGCCTTCTGGTTCTTTGGAGAATAGGTTGACTCCCTCTTCTTTGGGGCATCCCCAGATTAGCCTCTTTTCTTGGGAGAGCCACAATCCCCATCTTAGATATAAATGAACCCATTTCTAAGTTCAGGAACAACTAAGGATGTGTGATCTTTAGCAGAGAAATTCCTAGCAGGTTCTAACTTCTTTCTGGGATCTGCCCAGAGCAGTGCTTTTCAAACTTTGTAAGGTAAAATGTGTGGACTTCAACTCCCAGAATTTTCATAAACATGTAGTATCAGTTTCTGACTTTGATTAACTTTTGGGAAATCAACTAAAGGTAATTAGGGGCTGCCAGCTCTTTCCCCTTTCTTTTTTCTCCTTTCTCCTTTTTCCTTCTCCTTCTCCCTCTCTCCTCTTTCTCTCTCCCCTCTGCACTCCAGTTCCTGTCCATCTCTCTTTTTCTCTCAAACACATTCAAACATATTGTAGGCAGTGAAGAAGATGGCCTTCATGGAGACACAAGCTCTGTTGCAAAAGGGGCTTAAACAGTGGTGGGATTCAACTTTATTTTACTACTGCTTCTGTGGGTGTGGCTTGGTGGGTGTGGTAGGGGAAAGTTACTGCAAAACCCCCATTCCCTCCCCACCCCACTTAACCTGCTTTCCAGCTCTGTTCTCCTATGCAGGGCAACCAAAGAAGACCCAGCCAATCAACTGGGACTCAATGGGAAGCAGAGAATAGCTGGGGTTGGTGGGGGGCAATCAGAGGTGGCATTTGCCCATTCTCCGAACTACTCAAAACTTCTGCTACTGGTTCTCCAGAACTGATCAGAACCTGCTGACTACCACCTGGGCTTCAAGCAATTTTTAAGTCCAGAACAAGCCAGTAACTCTCAGAAGTAGCTTGAACGGACACCTCCCTGATTCGCTGGCATCAAAGGAGGAGTTGGAGAAGGACCGCACAACCAAATTTGAAAAGAATTCAAGTTATTATAGCCAATCTTAATAAATGTAGTTTGAGCCTTCTTATAGGGTTGATTTCCTGGACTGATCTATCTAGTAGGGATGACACATGTACAGAGTGTTTTTTTTTTTTTAAAGGTAGTTTCTTTATGATAATCCAGAACAGTGCATCATTACCCATGTTGCGATGATAAAAGTTAGCAACTAGGCTTTTTACTCATTGTGCCAAAGCACACCAGATCCCTGTTTTGTGAAAACCACTGATACATACCTACATATATACGTGGGCATGTACGTACGCATGTATAAAAATACACAGATAATTTTAAAAAATTTCCATAGGAATTGGCTCAGCTATTATTGATTCACAGAGCACAGCAAAACATCACTGCATGAATTAGCAAACAGCTGTTTCTAATTTGAGTTTAGAACTGTACACAGAGGAACTTGTTTTAGTGTTCACTCCTTTCATTTATAATGAATTTTAATCACTGCTACAGGTGAGAAAAATGTAGAAACAAGCTTGTATCTTGTGGAAGAAACAAAGGAGAGACAGATGCTAACAGATTTACAGTCTGTGATAAAAGGAAATGTTTTGGTACACTTTACATGTAATTAGGGTGCAGCTGTTTGCAGTCCCAAACCGTGAGGCTCTGAAGAATATACTGTCTCTGCTAGTCCAGAGGGAGCAGAGCAGAAACAGTGATCCAATCCTGAAAGCAATGAGCTTTACTCTTGAATCTCACATAAAACTTCTTTCTCTGCTCCACCCTTTTTCACATCTTTTATGGAAGAGGATGGTGCAGTTTGCTAAATGAAATTCATGGGGTGGAGGCAGCAAAGGGGTCTGAATTACATCCCGAGTTTGATTTGAGGTATTTATCTCTTGACCCAAAGCTTTCAAAGTTCGTTGAGTCGGTTCCTTGATTGACAGGACAGTTCAGTGCATGAATGCAAGCCAGCTAGAGTTCAAGGGGGTTTGCCCCAAGGAGGTGGGGGGAAGAGAGGGATGGAGAGAGAGGGAGACCGAGGGAGAGGAAGGAGGAGAGAGGGAGGAGGGAGGGAGAGGGAGAGATGTGGATTGCAAATCTAGTTTATAGGTAACAATTAGGCTGCTTTTTATGTATATTTTGGGAAAGGATTTCCTGATTCGAACAGTCTTTTCTAAGCTACCTACACAAGATTTTGCACTGGAAAATGGGGAATCAGATCAGACAGGTACAATTCCCTTGAGACCTTCATCTTCAACAACTAACAGAACCAAGGAATTCACAATTCCTAATTCTCTTCTTTGGTTCCCCTGTGATTTAAACCAGTAACACTGCGGAAGCATTCTACCCAGAGGTGATTATTCAGCAGGTTCTGACCAGTTCTGGAGAACTGGTAGCGAATATTTTGAGTAGTTCAGAGAACCAGCCAATACCACCTCTGACTCGCCCTGCCCGCATCTCTTCTCTGCCTCCTGAGTCCCAGCTAACCAGCTGGGTCTTCTTTGGTTGCCCTGCACAGGAGAACGGAGCTGGAAATCAGGTTAGTGGGGTGGGGAGGGAAGGGGGATTTTGCAGTATCTGTCCCCTGCCATGCCCACCAAGCCTTGACTACCAAGCCACACCACACCCACCAAGCCATGCCCACAGAACTGGCAGTAATTTTGTTTGAATCCCACCACTGATTTCTACTATTATACTCACTATTAGGATCCCATTTCTGAGTTCTGGTTTTGGGTTCCAGATGTGTGGTTTTAACATCAGGTGAAGAAGAACTTTTTCCGTTCATCCAAATTATTTACATCATGACTTTTTCTGGGCTTTTCTGCTTTTAAGATCTTTTTCTTATTCTATGATTGTCCTTTTATGGTTGCATTTCNNCCCCCCCCCCCCGCCCCCCGTCTTTAGATTTTTTTGTATTCTGTTTCATTTTGGATTTTTATTGGAAAATAGCACCGGGCAGCATACGAACAAGGTAAAAGCAAACAATTTATTCAGCCACGTACACCCTCAAACCTACAAAAGTTAAACACTAATATCTTTTTCATCTTCATTATCTCTTGGTTCCCGTTTTGGAAAAAAAATTTTTTTGTGTGTGGCGCTGAAGCCCAGTCTAAAAGATAAATGAGGTCTGGGTATGATTTATATGACAGTTTGAAGAACCTTCTTGTTACGAGAGGAAGCAATGTGTTTGTTTGGGTGCATCCTGTTTGCAATTAGCTTTCTCGTGATTAAGATAAATGTAAGTAGCCTTGTATAATGCACTGAACATTACGCTGCTAAATGACTGCGCTGTTTAGTGATGGATGATTGACTGTTTGTGGTGGACATACCATGACCTTCCCATTTTTTTCTTCAACCAAGCTGCTTTTCATCAACTGTTTAACATCTTTCTTCTAATAATTAAACTTCCATCTAACTTCCTTCCTTCCTACCACACCTTTTCCAAAGTTGCTTGCATATTTTTCATTTCCTGGTGACAGGCGTTTTCCATGGTTGGACTAGAAGACCAACCGTTTTTGGTCGCCACGATGTAAAAAAAGATGTTGAGACTCTAGAAAGATTACAGAAAAGAGAAACAAAGATGATGAGGGGACTGAAGGCTAAAACATATGAGGAACAGCTGAAGGAACTGGGCATGGTTAGTTTAATGAAAAGAAGGACTGGGGTTGACATGATAGCAGTGTTATTACATATCAGGGGCTGCCCCAAAGAAGAGGGAGCCAAGCTATGCTCCAAAGTACCAGAAGGCAAGACAAGAAGCAATGGGTGGAAACTAATCAAGGAGAAAAGCAGCTTAGAACTAAGGAGGAATTTCTTGAGAGTTAGAACAATTAAACAGTGGAACAGCTTGTTTCCAGAAGTTGTGAATGCTCCAACACTGGAAGTTTTTAAAAAGATGTTGGACAACCATTTATCTGAAGTGGTGTAGGGTTTCCTGCCTGAGCAGGGGGTTGGACTAGAAGACCTCCAAGGTCCCTTCCAACTCTGTTATTCTATTCTGTTCCGTTCTGTTCCGTTTCATTCCATTCCATTCCTTATTCTATTCCACTCCACTCCATTTCTTATTCTATTCTATTCTGTTCTGTTCTGTTCTGTTCTATTCTATTCTATTCTATTCTATTCTATTCTATTCTATTCTAATTTACTACCTCCAAGGTCCCTTCCAGCCCTAGAATTCTATGATTCCATGATTCTGCTTTGAAAACTCTCTGACCCTTTCCATTCGCCTCTCCTACAGCAGCAGCAGCTTGAATTTCCCCGGAGGACCCCAGCTGGCACGAGGTGGGAATAAGCCTGTGCAGTGGTTTGCTGGTCCTTCCTTGCTGAATTTAATCGAGGGAGCAAGCAGGCAGCCAGCTGAATCTTTCCAACCAGAAGAGCCTATTAATTCAAGTCCTTCGGGTAGGTGGGTAGGAGAGGCGGCCTCCCCCTTCCTGGTCGGTGAGGGAGGCCTCCCGTGACAATAGCTGACAGAGGCTGTCCAGGGCAAGGTTTAGAAACTTGCTCATTATGGCCTCTGTCATTGATTTACAATTGGCAGAGTTCGGCTTAATTTCTCATCTGTGCAAGTCATGATCAGAGGCGCCAGCAGCACAAATCGGGCATGGAGCGATGCCTTAGGCACCTCAAGCAAAATGGAGAGATTTTTTTTTTCCCCTGTTGCAGTGCAGTGCCTTCTTTGGCAGGAGGGATGTAGAGAGCTTGCAAGAAGCGTCCTCCGGCAGGCATTTCTTCATACCTGGTTTGCCTTCAGGTGTTGCAAAATTGAAAGTTTGGGTTGATGCTGCTCATGGAATGAGCCCAGATCAGTTGACAGCAAGACATTGAGGGAGGGGGGGGAGGGAAAAGGTGTAGTATTCTAATGGGCACTGAAATGTTACACTCAAAATTAGCATAGTTGGGGGCTGGGGTGGGGTGGGGAAATGAAGAAATAGCTAATTGCAGATTCACCAATCGCCAAAGTGCAAGAAAAGTCTTTGCCTGACACAAAGGGTGAAATTATTGTGTATATTTCTGTATCTTACATCCCTGTCTCCATCTCTGCCACCATCTTCTACCTTATCTTTCTATCACTATCTTCTCACTCTCATCTCTCTCTCTCTTTCTCTGTTCATCCATCCATCCTATCTCTCTATCTCTATTCAATTTACATCTCTGTATCTATCTTTGTCTTCTATCTTCTATATTTTCTTTCTACGTTATCCTCTGACTCTATGTATCTTCTATGTCTGTCTGTCTGTCTATCTACATCTATCTATCTATCATCATCATTATCATCATCATCATCATCATCATCTCTATCATCTCTATCTCCTCTTCTGGCTCTAAGTATCTTCTATCTGTGTCTGTCCATCCATCCATCATCTCTCTCTCTTTCTCTCTCTCTCACACACACATCTATCTGTCCATTTATCTATCTATCTATCTATCTATCTATCTATCTATCTATCTATCTATCTATCTATCTATCTATCTATCTATCTATCTGTCTGTCTATCATCCATCCATCTCTCCAACATTTTCTCCATGTCCCTATCTCCATTTCTATCTCATTTGTCTTTCTGTCTGTCTCTCTGTGTCCATCCATCATATCTCTCCCCCTCTCCCTCTCTTGCTCTCATCTATCTATCTTTATCTCCCCAACATCATCTCCATCCTCTCTATCTCACTTGTCTGTCTGTCTCTGTCTGTCTGTCTGTCCCATATACAATTCCGTTGATCGATTAACAATGTAAAAAAAAAAAAAANATCGATTAACAATGAAAAAAAAAAAAAAGGCACAGAGGGCCTGGCCAGTTCTGCCCACCAAAATGTTTCAGAGCAGAGAAAAGAAAACGAAAAGGAACACGGTCTCCGTTATGCAGCTTTATGGCAAAAGCCATTTTGACACTGCTGAGATGATGACGGCTTGTCGTTCACGCCGAGAAGAGCTTCCCTGTCACAGTGCAGTCCAAGCAAAGCACGCAGGCTTGAATCTAGGTCGCTCCATGTTCGGCTGGACTTTCTCCTAGGAAAATGCACATTCGATTTCAGCCATAAATACAAAGGAGGCTGATGGGGAATTACAGTGGTAGAGGATGCTGGAGGGTAGGCGATTTGCAGAAGAAGGTCATCTGCTTACACCCTTCTTGGTGTGAGTTTTATAGAGTTGCGGTACAACTCCAGAGAAGGCCACTTTCTCCCTTCCCACTGTTCCAGCCTCACGCAGGCAAGGAACATGGTCAGAAGACTTAGCTCAAGGACAGAAAGGGGTGAAATGTTTGGTATGCTAAAGCTTTCATTTTCCAAACCAGCTGGTTTGCCTCTGCAACCCAACAGGACAGACACAGACTTCAGAGGGTAATTAGGACTGCAGAAAACACAATGGCTACCAACCTGCCTTCCATTGAGGACCTGTATACTGCAGGAGTCAAAAAGAGGGCTGTGAAAATACCTACAGACCCCTCACATCCTGGACATAAACTGTTTCAACTCCCACCTTCAAAACGACACTATAGAGCACTACACACCAGAACAACTGGACCCAAGGACAGTTTTTTCCCTAAATGCCATCACTCTGCTAAACAAATAATTCCCTCAACACTGTCCAACTATTCACTAAGCCTGCACTACTATTACTGTTACTATTAATCTTCCTATCCTTCCTTTCACTCATCTCCTCCCACTTATGACTGTGTGACTGTAACCTTGTTGCTTGCATCCCAATGATTTTTATTCACTGTTTCCTAGTATGATTTGATAGCTAAAAGGGCTTTTAAAGCCTTCTAAAGATCTGATTTTAATGACCTTTTGGATTTAGAGCTCCTGATATATTTTCTTCTCCAGCCAGGTCCACTTCTGCTGAGCTTCCCTGAAACAGCACCATTTTAGGTCAAAGGGCTTGGACTTACTCTTGGTAGGGAGGGGACCTCCTAACAGAAGGTTATGTTGAAGCAAAGAGGCAAGAGATCATAATATGAAGTGCCTGAAGAAGTTTGCTAGCCATGAACTGGATTGCAAACAGCTGATTACAAACATACATGGAGCTATGGTGGTTAGAATGCAGTATTTCAGGCTGACTTTTCCCACAGCCTGAAGTTCGATCCTGATGCATTCATGGTTGACTCAGTCTTCCATCTTTCTGAGGTTGGTAAAATGCGGACCCAGATTGTCAGGGGGCAAAAGGCTGACTTTGTAAATTGCTGAGAGAGGGCTGTAAAAGCACTGGGAAGCAGTATATAAGTCTTAGTGCTACTGATCCATGTGGAACCTCAGAGTAGAAGCAACCAGGGAGAGTTGAGCAAAGATCCGTGTTGTTCTTGTGCATTTGTGAACAATGCAGACACAAGAAAGAGTAAAGCAATTGCAGTGATTGATGCTCGGATTGGGGGGGGGGGGGGGAG
>BHFT01016954.1:30285-136404 GCA_004320025.1 Laticauda laticaudata
TTTTTTGGGGGGGGGGGGGAATATTTTATCTTGCTTATGTGGCACAGTTATTAAGTGGTTCTCTGTGGTTCTGGGTCTGTGTGGGTGAAGGAGAGAGCCTGGCTGCCTTCTCTAATTGTTAGCCTTCTCCGTTTTGGACCGAACAGCTGTTTCTAGCCAATATGATTTGAAATCCATTCTGATTTATATTTACATGGAGAAAAAAAAAGGTTTGCATTCCAGGACTGAATGCAGCAGCCGGAGCTGCTCTTAGAAATGTTTGTGTCGCTCTGAGCCTGCTTGCCTTCTCCTTCCTTGACTGGCTGTTTATTGCTTGGCAATCGAGTAGACAGGTGTTAAACCTGCTTGGGTGGTGGTGGGGACCAGGAGGGGCAAGGGAAAAGAGAAATGGCTTTGAATTCATAGTGATCTCCTGCAACTGGAAATAGAAACTGTTTTTTCTGTTATGCTTTTTTTTTAAAGAGACAGTTTTGTGCAAGGGAGAGAGAATTGCCTTTCTTGTTCTTCTGCTCAAATATCCCTCTAAGCTGTTGTGCTGTTGGTTCTTTCAGGGGTTTTGTTTTGTTTTCTTCAGCAATGGGTTTTCTGTTTTCTTCCTTCTTCCCCCCCCTCTTTCTCCCTCCTTCCTCCCACCGCCGGTGGTAGCAGAAGGGCCCATAGTGTTGTGGAACGGCTGGCTTTGTCCCTGTTTTCACAGATGCACTGGGAATTGTTTTTAATCTCCTTTCTGTTTTCCCATTACAGATGGCGAAGACGACCCACAACTCTCTTGGGTAACTTCATCTCCCTCCAGCAAAGACGTTGCATCACCCACTCAGATGATAGGAGATGGGTGTGACCTCGGCATCGGAGAGGAGGAAGGGGGAAGTGGCCTGCCGTATCCCTGCCAGTTTTGCGATAAGTCCTTCATTCGCCTGAGCTACCTTAAAAGGCACGAGCAGATTCACAGCGACAAGCTACCGTTCAAATGCACCTACTGCAGCCGGCTTTTCAAGCACAAGAGGAGCAGAGACCGGCACATTAAACTGCACACGGGGGACAAGAAGTACCACTGCCATGAATGCGAGGCGGCCTTCTCCCGCAGCGACCACCTCAAGATCCACTTGAAGACCCACAGCTCCAGCAAACCCTTCAAGTGCACGGTCTGCAAACGGGGATTCTCCTCCACCAGCTCCCTGCAAAGCCACATGCAAGCGCACAAGAAGAACAAGGAGCACCTGGCCAAGAGCGAGAAGGAGGCCAAGAAGGACGACTTCATGTGCGACTACTGCGAGGAGACCTTCAGCCAGACCGAAGAGTTGGAGAAGCACGTCATGACCCGCCATCCGCAGTTGTCTGAAAAGGCTGACTTACAGTGCATCCATTGCCCGGAGGTCTTCGCCGATGAAAATGCTCTCCTGTCCCACATCCACCAAGCTCATGCCAACAAAAAACATAAGTGTCCTATGTGCCCTGAGCAATTCTCTTCCGTGGAAGAAGTTTATTGCCACTTAGATAGCCATCGGCAGCCTGATTCCAGCAACCATAGCATCAGTCCAGACCCTGTCTTGGGCAGCATGGCCTCCATGAGTAGTGCCACACCAGATTCCAGTGCATCAGTGGAACGGGGCTCCACGCCCGACTCGACCTTGAAACCCTTGAGGGGACAGAAGAAAATGAGATCATTGGAAAGGGAAGAAGGCCAGGCTTGGTCAAAGGTAGCCTACAGCTGCCCTTATTGCACCAAGCGTGACTTCAACAGTCTTGCTGTTTTGGAGATCCATCTGAAGACCATCCATACAGATAAACCTCAGCAAAACCACACATGCCAGATTTGCCTTGAATCCATGCCTACCTTATACAACCTGAATGAACATGTGCGGAAAGTGCATAAAAACCACGCCTATCCGATGATGCAGTTCAGCAACATCTCCGCTTTCCACTGTAACTATTGCCCGGAGATGTTTGCTGATATCAACAGCCTGCAGGAACACATCCGTATCGCCCATTGTGGGCCAGGAACCACAACGCAAGATGGTAACAATGCCTTCTTTTGCAACCAGTGTTCCATGGGCTTCCTAACCGAAGCTTCTCTGACGGAGCACATCCAGCAAACTCACTGCAACATCGGGAACTCGAAGTTGGATTCCCCTGTGGTTCAACCATCCCAGTCTTTTATGGAAGTTTACTCCTGTCCATATTGCACGAACTCGCCCATTTTTGGCTCCATCCTCAAGCTAACAAAACATATTAAAGAAAACCACAAGAACATTCCACTGGCACACAACAAAAAGTCCAAAGGTGAACAGAGCCCGGTGTCTTCAGATGTTGAAGTTTCTTCCCCCAAAAGACAACGGCTTTCTGCTAGCGTCCATTCTGTTTCCAATGGGGAATACCCATGTAATCAATGTGAGCTGAAGTTCTCCAACTTTGAGAGTTTCCAGACCCATTTGAAGTTGCACTTAGAGTTACTATTAAGGAAGCAGTCGTGTCCTCAGTGCAAAGAAGACTTCGACTCCCAGGAGTCTCTTCTGCAGCATCTCACCATCCATTATATGACGACTTCAACGCATTATGTCTGCGAGAGCTGTGACAAGCAATTTTCATCAGTGGATGATCTTCAGAAGCACCTCCTGGACATGCATACATTTGTCTTGTACCATTGCACCCTGTGCCAAGAGGTTTTTGACTCCAAAGTATCCATCCAGGTGCACCTGGCAGTTAAGCACAGCAACGAAAAAAAGATGTACCGCTGCACGGCATGTAACTGGGATTTCCGGAAGGAGGCGGACCTCCAGATCCACGTGAAACACAGCCATTTGGGTAACCCTGCCAAGTCACACAAGTGCATCTTTTGTGGGGAGACCTTCAGCACAGAGGTGGAGCTGCAGTGCCACATCACAACCCACAGCAAAAAATACAACTGCAAATTCTGCAGCAAGGCATTCCACGCCATTATTCTGCTCGAGAAACATTTGCGAGAGAAGCATTGTGTCTTCGATGCCGGTGCTGAGAATGGCACGGCCAATGGCATGACGCCAGCCAGCAAGAAGGCTGAGTCGACAGATATCCCAAACATGTTGATCAAAAACCCAGAAACATCCAATAGCCACGAAGCTAGTGAGGATGACATCGATGCCTCTGAACCTATGTACGGTTGCGATATTTGTGGAGCTGCATACACAATGGAAGTCCTGCTCCAGAACCATCGTTTACGGGATCATAACATCCGACCTGGGGAGGATGATTGTTCCAGGAAGAAAGCAGAGTTCATCAAAGGGAGTCACAAGTGTAATATCTGCTCAAGGACCTTTTTCTCAGAGAATGGCCTCCGGGAACACATGCAGACCCATCGGGGTCCAGCAAAGCATTATATGTGCCCTATTTGCGGGGAGCGCTTCCCATCGCTCCTGACCTTAACGGAGCATAAAGTAACTCACAGCAAGAGCTTGGACACGGGCACTTGTCGGATCTGCAAAATGCCACTGCAGAGTGAAGATGATTTTATCGAGCACTGCCAGATGCATCCTGATCTTAGGAATTCCCTCACCGGGTTTCGTTGTGTTGTCTGCATGCAGACAGTCACCTCCACTCTGGAACTAAAAATCCATGGAACATTTCATATGCAAAAATTGGTAGGGAACTCGGCTGCATCATCGCCCAATGGCCAGGCTTTGCAGAAACTCTACAAGTGTGCTCTGTGCTTGAAAGACTTCAGAAACAAGCAAGACTTGGTGAAACTGGATGTTAATGGTCTACCATATGGACTGTGTGCTGCTTGCATGGCTCGAAGCACCAATGGACAGTCCTTCGGCCTGACCGTACCGGACATTAGTGAAAGACCTTGTGGTACTCTGAGATGTCCAGAGTGTAGTGTTAAATTTGAAAGTGCTGAAGAGCTAGAGAGCCATCTCCAGCTGGATCACCGAGATATGACGCCTGAAACCAGTGGCCAAAAGAAGGGTACACAGACATCTCCCATTCCCAGAGTAAGTACTGGCATAATTTTTCATAATTTATCACTACAAACGATCAGTGCAAATCTGTATTCTGTTCAAAACTTTACAAGTTTGGAATGTATGCAGGCGGTTGTTGATTAATGACCACTTATTCAGGGACTGTTCAGGTGAAGAATTCTGCTGAATGAGTGGTATTTACAATTGGTCCTTGAAGTTCCAGCAGTCACAACAATGATCATAGTTTGGGTGCTTGGCAATTGGCCCAGAATTTTGACCAACACAACATCTGGCAGTCATCCAATTCTCATTTGCAACTTTCCCTACTGGCTTCTCACAAGAAAAGTCAATGGGGAAGCCTGCAGGAAATCAGAAGTCATGATCATTGTGGTTCTTGCCTAATGATCTCCAATTATTTGCTTAATGATAGTAGCTGGGTGGCTGCTGGAACTGCTATCACTAACTGATGTGGTCACGTGACATTGCTCTTTGCAACCACATTGTATAGTGATGGAAACTCCAGTCCCGGTCATTAAGCAAGGATTACTTGTGCTGGGTTCCATCAGGTGAGAAAAAACTTGCATTCTATTCCATGCTGAAAATGTCTTTGTGTACCAAAGCCTAGGGTTAGTGCATAAAATTTTGTTTATAAGAGAGTTCCATATGAAACTGGGTAAAATTTTGGATTGGAGTACGTCTTTCGTAACAGTCATTATTCTTAAAATACTTGACTATGAATGCCTAATTGCAAAAATGAAGCAGCATAAGTTTAGTTTTTTTTTCTTTTAAAAAGGATAAACTTTTCTTGTTTTTAAGTCATGGCAGTGAAGATGTTCTTTGGATATGTCATGTGACTTTATTTGCAGGCTGGATCATTTGCTGGAAATAAATATGGTTTCGTGGTTAAGTGATAATGAAGTGCCATATCCTAAAAATATTTGCGTAAAGCCTTATCCCTCCAATGCTAATTCTAGGCAGAGTTGGAAAAATGTCTAAAAATTGCTGTCATCTGCCTGAAAATTATTGGACGGGGAAGCAATGCATCTCAGTCAATCTTTAATTTCTTACTTATTTTTTTTTCAATTCGAAATAACTTTTGCAGGAGAGATAATTGGATAATTTTTGCATCCCACTTCTTTGGGTCCTCTTAAAATTTCCAATTTTGAAGAAGGAAAAAGGATACAGTGGGACCCACCACACAATATGTTGTCCCATGTGCTTTAATCTTTCTGCTTTGCTCCGCCTCTAAAGTGGAGACTGGAAATGGGAATTCAGAAGTGCTCAGTCAGCCCTATTTTACATCAAAATTCAGAACTTTGCAGAGTCGCTGGGAGTCAAGCAAATGTAATCATCCTCTGCAGAAGACATTTTCTTAGACCTGTTTCATTTAGGTTCAGTTTCAGTTGCTTGGCAACTGAGTCATATTTATGACAGTTGCACTGTTCCGGGGTCATACAAATAATAACAGCAACAATATGGATAGTCCCATTGATATCAACCACTTTGGAGAAATATGAGCCATGGTGGTGCAGTGGTTAGACTGCAGTACTGCAGGGTACTTTTGCTGACTGTTGGCTGTAGAGTTTAGCAGTTCAAATCTCACCAGGCTCAAGGTTGAATCAGTCTTCCATCCTTCTGAGGTGGGTAAAATGAGGACCCAGATTGCTGGGGACAATATGCAGATTCTGTAAACTGCTTAGAGAGGACTATAAAGCACTGTGAAGTGGTATATAAATCTAAGTGCTATTGCTAAGTGGGAAGAGAGGGAGGGAGGGAGGAAGAGGAAGGACAGGTGAAGGCAGGAAGGAACATCGGGGAGGGAGGGGGAAGGAAGGAGAGAAGGGGTGAGAGAGAGAGTAGAGAGAGAGGATGGGAAGATGAAAAGAAGGAAGGATGGGTGGAAGGAAAGAAGGAAGGATGGGTGGAAGGAAGGAAGGAACATAGAGGAGGGAGGGGGGAAGTAAGGAAGGAAGGGCCTTAGTGGAGTAGTGGTTAGAATGCAGTATTGCAGGCTGACTTAATGCTCACCGCCAGAAGTTCAATTCTGACCAGCTCCAGGTTGACTCAGCCTTCCATCCTTCTGAGGTGGGTAAAATGAGGATCCAGATTGTTGGGGGCAAGAGGTTGATTCTGTAAACTGCTTAGAGAGGGATGTAAAGCACTGTGAAGCGGTATATAAGTCAAAGTGCTATTGCTATTCAGCTCTACACAAAGCATTGACTTAAGTAGCAATCAAGAGTCAGACTAAGAGTCTTAGTCTGACTCTTGATCAGACTAAGAACTGTTTCCTGAATGCCACTCGCTTCAGTAACGAATTGGCCTGACTGTTTTCATACTGTGGTGAACATCTGCCAAGGTTCCCAAGGCATTTGCAGCCTTCCTTCCAATATCCATTTGTGGCTCAGCTCACCCCTCATTCCTGAGCACCCAAAACCCAACTGAATAGGCTATCAAGGCACAAAACATTTTCTGGGTGGTAAATAAAGTGGGGGGGGGCAGCCCTGCCCAGATATTCTTGCCATCCTACCATTGGAATTGTGTTGGATGGAGACCAAAAAGTGGCTCTGTCAATCATCTGTCAAGCATTTGAGGGGCTGCCACAAAGAAGAGGCAGTCAAGCTGTTCTCCAAAGTAGCTGAAGGCAGGACAAGAAGCAATGGATGGAAAATCATCAAGGAGAGAAGCAACCTAGAAGCAACTAAGGAGAAATTTCTGATGGAATAATTCATTCGTGAAACAATAACTTGCCTCCAGAAGTTGTGGGTGCTTCAACACTGTAGATTTTAAAGAAGAGATTGGACAACCATTCATCTGATAAGGGTTTCTTGCTGGAGCATGGGGTTGGACTAGAAGACCTCCAAGGTCCCTTCCAACACTGTTATTCTGGCCCAACACCCGCCTTTCTTCTCATCTGAGTCTGAAATTGCCTGACAAAGCAACTTCCTGTGATGAAGCTGGGAACAGTCACCCTGGAAGCCTTTGCCATTGAGGGCAATATGTTGGATTCAAAGGATTTGGGGGAAGGGAGGGGGGACTTTGAAACAACCCCAAGCTATAACTCCTTTTTGCTTTGTTTCACTCCCTGCTTTGGTGCAGTGCTCCCTGGAGGTCAAGTGAACCAGTGACGAGACCGGTCTCCAGCTGTGACATACGTTGAATTCTGCAGAGAATAAATACAGAATGGAAACACCTCTCCCTTCAGCATGAAGCCTCCTGGGCTTTCTTCAACCCGAACCACTTATTATCCTGGTCCTCCAGTCTTTCTACTTTTTCTTTCCTTCTCGATTTTGCACTTTGCCCTCTGCCACTTAAAGAACAGGGCCTTGGCTTTTATGTCAGGCTAATTCTCGTTTTGTGTGGCTGCAGATAGACAGTGGCACTTCAAACTCTCACTGCACATTTGTGTGTGTGTGTGTGTGTGTGTGTGTGTTTTAAAAAAACTTACTATTCTTCTGGCTACCTCACAGTTGCAATGAGTGGAAATGGATGTTGTCCCCTTCACACCTACCTTTAACTATCTCTCTTCAAGAAGCGCTTCCACATTTCATCTTTTCTCTGGAGAGATTTTTAAGTTCTTCAACAAAGTAAATGTGTTGAATGGTATCCCAAGAGAGCAGGGTTTTTTCCCCCTGAAGAAGATAATGCAAAAAAAAAAAAAAATCAGAATTCAGATTTGTGCCAAATTACAATTTACCCAAGGTATTGGTGTATATGCTAATATTTTAGTTCCATCGTTCTGCTTTATTGTTAACAAGAACAAGATAGATCGATGGATGCAAACAAAGCCTATGCCCTTTTTTCTAACCCAGAGGCCTCCATATTTGGCAACTTTTAAGACTTGAGGACTTCGACCCCCAGAATTCCTGAGTCATCCAAGCTGGCTGGGGAATTCTGGGAGTTGAGGTCCACAAGTCTCTGTATATCTATATATCTAAAAGCCAAATACCACTCATGCATCATCACAAAATCTCCAGAATCATAAAGCCTAACAAACTTGAAATTTGGCATGTATGTTCCTCTTGGCTTCTAGGTGCTCACTAAGAAAGGATTTTTCAAAATGACCANAACAAACTTGAAATTTGGCATGTATGTTCCTCTTGGCTTCTAGGTGCTCACTAAGAAAGGATTTTTCAAAATGACCATCAGTGCATTAGTATTTCATGTATTATTATTAATACGCTCTGATGCTGAGGAGTTCTACTCCCTCTCCCCACCTGAAAACAAATCTGTTCCAAATGCAAAACACAAGCAGAGGAGAGGAGTTTCAGTTTCAGTTTCTTTCACAGCAGCAACCAGTTTAGTACAGAACAATGGAGCTAAGCCACATCCAGGCTCCTTGCTGTCTCCTTGCTCACACAGTAAATACTGTTTCAGTTTCTGTGTTGCAGTTTCCAAACAGCCCTCAACTTTCTCACACACTGACAGTACACTAGCCAAATGAATACCGATGGATGCTGGTAGGCAGAGGCACATTTCCCCCCCTTATTTTCCTCCCAAAAAACTAAGCCCAATCACATAGTTTAGTAGTGAAGCACGGGTATAAGTATATATTTTTGAATAAGACTGCTTGAAAGTCAACTCAAATATTTTAGCAGATTTCAGAATTATAGGTTGGGATCCCTGAGTGCTCATAGTATTTTTCAGAGAACAGTAAATTTCAGTAGCTAGTTAAAGAGCTACATCAAAGATAGCTAAGGAAACTAAACTGAACAACACACTGTTCTCTGTTTTCTAATCTCTTGCTGATTTGTAGTACAACAGGTAAAATGTAGTTTTTACGTAGCCAGCCTTGTATGTGAAATACCAACTGAGCTGTCCAAGTGACGTTACTACTCTATAATTCTTGACCACTTCTTCTTCTTCTTCTTTTTCTTCTTCTCCTTCTCCTCCTCCTTCTTCTTTTTTTCCTGGATCATGACTGATTTTTCCCTCTCTCTTACACAGAGCCTAACAGTGGAGGGTTAGGGAAAAAAAGATATAGTCAGAGAAAAGCTATGTTGAGATTACATGAAAAACTGTAGGAGTACATGTTTCGATTAAACACAAGCCTTTCTTGATTTCTCGACTCAGAAGGGAAAGAAAAGTAGACATGAAATAGAGGAAGTTCACTGGATTCTAGGACTACAGTACTAACCAGGGCATCTTGGAAACTTAGCAGCTGAGACTTAGAACATTTTCAAAATAACTTAAGAGTAAACACTGAGGGGGAAAGTATTATGATAAAGAAGCATTTGAGAAACAATTATAGATAAGATAATTTTGTTTGATTTGGTAATTCTCTTTTAATGATGTGATAGCACAACCTGAAAAGGAGTACATCTTTCTTTCTTTCCTTCCTTCCTCACTCCCTCCCTTCTCTTCCTTCCTTCTTTCCTTCCCTCCCTCCCTCCCTCCTCCTCCTTCTCTCCCTCTCCCTCTCCCTCTCGCTCTTTCTTTCTTTCTTTCTTTCTTTCTTTCTTTCTTTCCTTCCTTCCTTCCTTCCTTCCTTCCTTCCTTCCTTCTTTCTTTCTTTCTTTCTTTCTTTCTTTCTTTCTTTCTTTCTTTCTTTCTTTCTTTCTTTCTTTCTTTCTTTCTGAATTCCTACCCTGGACATCAAGCTATTTTTCCTGACATTGCTTCCAAGCAGAGAGATTTTTTGCTGCCTGGTTTGGTAATGTGAAGTGACTTGTTCTGCAAGGAATAAAAATAGAAGGAAATTTTAGCTCCCAGCTTCTAATGGACTTAACCTTCTGACTTGATTGCTTTAAATTTTAATATTGATGCTAATCATTCCTAGACATTTTGTCCTTATGTCATAGCTAAGAAGGTACAACCTTGCCACTTTTAAATACAAACCTCTTGTCAGATTGAATAAAACAAGCAAGTGTCATTGCCTCTTCCTTGCTCTCCAACTAAGCTTCTATAGCCTGGCACAGGAAATGCATAATAAATGAGAAAAAGGGAAAAAGAATAAAGAGAGGAAAAAAGCCCAAGTCATGTTTCAATATAGATTGCTGGGATTTTCTATAATTCATATTTTTACTTCCAAAGGGAATACATGCGAGCTATTTTGTCGATATTGTCTGATTTCTTGAACATATTTTTCTGCAATCACATTCTCTTATTTATAGACCAAACATGTTTCACTGTTTATTGAGGGGGGTGGGTGTGTTGGACTAGAAGACCTCCAAGGTCCCTTCCAACTCTCTTATTCTGTTATTCCTGCACTCAATAACTAGTGGTGATAATATCTACTTACCACATAGATGTGTTTTTTCCATAACTGATCTATCTCTAACTTGGTCCTTCTGATTTTTGAATGGTGCAACCTCTGAATCCATCCAACATAACTGACTTCTTCATTCTTAAAGTCCTGATAGTTTGGTGTATACAGTACCTCTTTTTGTAAAGAGTAGTAGTGCTGGAGGAATTTGAAAAGTTTATGGAGATGTTCAAACATGGACAGTATTTATGTATAAAACTTGTTATCTACTTTTTATAGTAACTGAAATTCCAAAGAGGAGGATACAGATTAAAATAAGACCATGATATAAACCATTTCAGAAAGCCATAAAATAGTTCTGTGTTAATATTATAACACCAAGAATTCTGGCATAGCAATAAAGATGATTTGCCTTATACATTTTTCTTCTTTCTTTCTGAAACAGAAGAAGACTTACCAGTGTATCAAGTGCCAGATGACCTTTGAAAATGAAAGAGAAATACAGATCCACGTTGCAAATCATATGATTGGTAAGAAGTCCTCAGCCTTGCTTTCTTGGGCTGAATTGTCATTGTTAACTTTCATACTTAGTCTGTAGCATTTTATTTTGTGAGTTTTTGACAATGATTTGATACTGCTTAGGTCTATTTTAGATGGGCTTTTGATTTTCTTAAAGATCTTTTGTTTCTTCTGGTTTGGGATCCTATCTTGTCATCGTAGCTTGTAGCAATCTTAGTTAAGACACCCTGTTTTGGTTGCTGCTTCAATATATGTATCTACAGCAGGGAGACCATAAACTCGTGTTTGTTTTCTCCCTGCTAAGTTTCTCTTGTCTTCATGAAGGAGTGGTTTCTGGAGATAGAATGGTGGACTGGAGATTCAAAGAAAACAATAAACCACCATTAACAAAAAAAATTAGTTTGAAACATAGTTAAGAGTCAGATTCCTCCTATGAAAATGATACTTTGAAAATTTTCTGCCATAGATTTTGTTTTAACTGGGAGTGCAGGGGTAGGAGTGAGGAGTAATCCTGATCTTTCCTGATTTTCATTTACTTATTTACTTTGATTATCCTTGTTGCTTTTCCTCTGCGTTACTTCCCTTTTCTTTGAGATTTTTTTTAACATCCAGAATTTTATATCATAGTTAAGGCGGTACTTAATCAGTGCAGAAGAGTCTGGTTGGGACTCTTCCAGCAACTGGAAATTCTTCTATTAGTGCAGGGTGAAAACCATATGACGATGGACAGATGTAGAGTCTTACCTCTGTGGGGTTGTGTATGGATCAAGTTACTCTACATTGGTTCATTTCAAAATACTGTCATAACTTCCTTGGTGCTGCATATGTTCTCCACCATTTTCCTTTCCGCTCTCTTGATTCAGACCTCTTGAATTATTGGGATTGCATCTCCCAATTTTCAGCATGGAATCCTTTTTTTTTTTTTTTTAATTGCTTTTCCTTGAAATTCTTGGAGTAGGGGTACAGTTGCTTTGGGTGACATGGACAAACTGTCTGTCTGTCTGGTCTGTCTGTCTGTCTGTCTGTCTGTCTATCTATCTATCTATCTATCTATCTATCTTATCTATTTCTATCTATCTCTATCTACCCCTCCATCATCTACTTTATCAAATATATATATTATATATATATATAATTGATGATGGCAGATGAGATTTCTGCCGAAATGTTGCTACCACTTTAAAAGCACAAACTACAATGACGGGGATAATTACCCGAAGGAAGCTGAACAGCACACACCACACACACACACACACACACACACACACACACACACACACACACACATTTATAAATATATATATATATATATATATATATATATATATATATATATATATGTTTTTTTTAAGTTTTCGCGGGTACTTACATGAATGTAGTTCAGCTTCTTTCGGGTTATTATCCCCGTCATTGTAATGCTTTTTAAAGTGTACAACGTTCAGCAGAATCTCATCTGCCTTGCTGTGCCAGGATGTTCTTTATACATCCTGGTTGGTTGGGAGTCTTGGTCTGTGTTTATTGACCCCCAACCAAGCAGGATATAGAAAGAAACATCCTGGCAACAGCAATAGGGCTAGCCTCAAATTTAAACTAACGGCTGTGAGAGCCTGACCCACATACAAACTCAATAAGCCTGATGATGGCAGATGAGATTCTGCTGAAATGTTGCTACAATTTTAAAAGCACTACAATGACGTGGGATCCCTCCTCTTCCTCTTCCTCATCCTCCTCTTCTATTTCCATCTATTTCTGTCTGTCTGTCTGTTCCAACTCTTTTTCTCAGTATATCAATTTCTATAGGAGGAATTTATCTTGAGTCCCATGAATAGCTCCAGCAATTTTTCCTGGTCTTCCAGGCATTTGAGTCTTCATTCCCTAAAACCTTAAATCTCTACCCCTTTTCCTTTACCAGCTGCTAGCAAAAGTCGTTCGTCAACCTAATGAGGAATTGGGACACTGATAAATATACAGAAATGTCTCCTTCCTTTGCAGAGCTCCTTAGTGGTGGTTAACATTCATCAAAATTAACATGCCGGGAAGATTTGGCTGAGGTATGTCCCTTTGAAGGATGATCCTTCTGTGAGTTTTGGGGCTGTTTGTATTTGCTGTGTCCTTCTCCTATCCACAACTGAGGTGGCATAAGGGGTCCCGCCCAGCTTCTTCAGAGCAAGATCAGCAGGCCTGCCTCCCTAACAGGAGATAAAAGGCAAACATGTTGCTTTGTTTTTCTTCTAAGATCTCTGGGATATATATATATATATATATTTTAATAAAACAAACGAAAGACCCTCCTTCCCCCAACCTCATAACTGTAACCAAGTCTCTAAAACAGGGGTCTTCAAACTTGGCAAGTTTAAGACTTGGGGACTTCAACTCACGGAATTCCTCCTCCTGTCATGTTAGCTCAGGAATTCCTGGAGTTGAAGTCCACGAGTCTACCAAGTTTGAAGATCCTTGCTCTAAAATGAAGCTGATAGGAAATGGTTTCCAAACTGGGATTTCAGGGTTGAGGATGATAATAATAATAATAATAATAATAATAATAATAATAATAATAATAATAATAATAATAATAATAATACAGCATTATGATCTAGGTATGATGGAAATAATTCTTTCAACATATTTTCATTTTTCAAGGATTAGAATTCCTTCCACTTTGCCTGTGGTTTCCTCCCTCGCTTTTAAAGCTTTGAGTAGAACACCCTAAGATTCTATATAAAAGACTTTGTTCTTCGTTCCTTCCTATGCTGGCTTGCTAATGTCTTCCACTTCTCTGTTCTTATACTGCCTTTCGCTGTCTCCGGTTTGATCTGTGGTTCTACTGTGTTAGATGTGATGGACGTCTGAATCCACAGGGGGTGTAGAAGTCAGTCGGTCTGGCACCTAAGACTGTTGGAGATGTTTTATGATGCAGATATCTCCCACCTTAGGAAGGGAGGGAGGGAGGGAGGGAGGGAGGGAGGAAGGAAGGAAGGAAGGAAGGAAGGAAGGAAGGAAGGAAGGAAGGAAGGAAGGAAGGAAGGGAGCATGCAATGTGCAGGCATTTAAGATGGAAAACTAGCCCATCTTCTGTTTAAGATGATGAAGTCAAAGAAGTGCCTTTCCCAGAGTTCCTTTTTGAGAGGTAGAGAATCAAGATCACATGAAGTGTTAATACCACTTTATAATGCCTTGGTAAGGCCACACTTGGAATGCTACATTCAGTTTTGGTCGCCACAATATTAAAAAAAAAATGTTGGAAGATTGCAGAGAAGAGCAAGACAAATGATTAGAGGACTAGAGGCTAAAACATATGAATAATGGTTGCAGGAATTGGGTATGTCTAATTTAATGGAAAGAAGGACTAGCGGTGACATGATAACAATGCTCCAATATCTTGGGGGCTGCAACAAAGAAGAGGGAGTCAAGCTATTCTCCAAAGACAGTAATGGATGGAAACAAATGAAGGAAAGAATCTAGAGATAAGAATAATTTTTCTGACAATTAAAAAATACTCATCAGTGGAACAACTTGCCTCCAGAAGTTGTGGATGCTCCAACACTGGAGGTTTTGAAGAAGAGATTGCACAACTATTTGTCTGAAGTGGTGTAGAATTTCCTGCCTAAGCAGGGGGTTGGACTAGAAGATCTTCAAGGTTCCTTCCAACTGTGTTATTCTGTTTGATATCTGTTTCCTGTATTTAAGATCCAGATATATTCTGCTTCTGGGATTGATAGTAGTTAACAGATAATACCTGTCGTGAAATATTCTAGTCTACACTTCTCCTTTAAGGAAGTAGAATTAGTAAGGCCCTAGTATAGAAATTCAAATTAAATCTGCCCACTCAGATGTCTCTCCAATCTGTGCCTGAAAATATCATTTTAAAAGGGATTAATCATACTTGTGAATTTACTGTTGAACTATTCTGTATTAAACGGACCTTATCCTTCCATAACTCAGTTATTCCATGTTCTGTATTTCTGAACAATGAGGAACAAATGCTTGTCTTCTTTGTCTTCTCCTGTGGAACCAAGAAGATGTGAAACCTTGGTTCCACAGAAGAAGGCAAAGAAGACATTTGCACTGCAAATGGGCATGGAACCTTCTTGGTTTAGTTTAGTTTAGCTTACTTTATTGTCATTGCATCTTGTACAACCATCTTCAGTGTACATTATGACTGTGAAAATAAACACAAACACACATCCTTCACATTCTATACATTGAATTGAAAACCTCTGATATTGCATTAATATTGCACTGTACAGTAGAATTCGATAGAGTTACTGCCCTGAGACACTTCCTTGGAACTGCTGAAAGGGACTGAGCTATAAATTGTTGTTTGGGGTTCTTAGTTCTTGCATGTTTCCAAACTTTGCCATCTCAGATGAAGTTAATTTCGATATTTGCAGATTGTACTAAGTATCTCCAAAATTTCTACCTTATCTTTCTTCATCTGGAATGTTTTTTCATGACCTGGATTACATTTTCCATTAGTTACAAGCATTTTACCAGGCCAATTGAGGCTGAAGGCCTCTAGTTGGAGTCCCAAGACATTTGAAGAAAGATGAGCAAACACTGGTTTTATGGTTGTTACTGGAAGTTCTAGCCGTGGCTTATGGAGGTTGTAATTCCAGCATATACGAAAGACTCTGGCTTAGGGAAATTTGAAATTGATACTGAAGAGAATAGCGGACCATGGAAGAATTAAGACAGCTAAACTTTAAAATGGGACAGATGGTTTTTGAAGCATTACATGAAAATGAACATATTTCTGGACTTCACAATTGACTGTGTTAATTAATTATGGATACATTACAGACTAAATCTCTATCCAGTATGCTTTAATTAAATCATGTTTCACATTGTTGTTCCTTTGAATTGGACAGTTCTGAGGTCCTTGTGCGGAGCATAGTCAAATGGCCTTTTGATGCTCTCTAGATCTATGGGATTACAGTACCCATCATCCCATGAGGACTTTTAGGGCTGTTAGGAGTTATAATCCCAATGTATTAGAAAACCCCAAGTTGGGAAAGGCTAAGTTAATTGTGAAGGAAATATAAAATTTAAATACCTTGGCTGGAAGCCAGGATCTAATAACATTCAAGGAGATTGCTCTTTTATTCCCTAGAGGTTATCCTTACATCCTGGTCTTTTCTTCAAACTGGTGGTGGGCAGATCTTTTGGAAAATAAATTTAAGACCAGTAGATGGCAATTTTGGGAACTGCGGTCTCAATATCTCTGAAATATTACAGGACCCATAGCAAATATTTGAACTTGAGAGGAACCCTATGATCTTCCTGCTTCTGTAAACTTTCTTGGTACCCTTAAACACTCTACATGGGGCTATCCTTGAAAAGCATCCAAAGCTCCAATTGGTTCATATTGCAACGGTCTGCATGGTTTTGTGCAAAACCAGATGTGCATCTCTTGCAGGAGATGCGTTGGCTGCCAATTCGCTTCTGGGTATAATTCAGTTCGTGTTACCTTTGAATCTCTTCATGTTTTGGGACCAGTTATCTGAAGGACCATCTCTTCCTGGTTACATCCACCCACCAGAGCAGTAAAGCAAAGAGTGTTGCAGGTTATGTCTTCTAAGGAGGTCCATCTGATGGGACCCAGTAGAAGCGCTTTCTCCGTGGTGGCTCTCACCCTTTGGAACATCATCTTCATAGAGATTAGGCTGCCTCCACTTTGACACTTGTTCTCAAGGCCCTGAAGACCTGGTTTGTCCAACAGGTCTCGGGAACCCAGAGTGGGATGGAGCCCATCAAGTGGCTTGTTTGACTGATTGTTGTCGACCAGGGGGGTTTAACGGGTTATTGTTTTTATTGTTTGTATATTGAGTTTTTATTTTTGTAAGCCACTAAGAGTCACTGAGAGTGAATGGGCATGCATATAAATCAAATAGATGATAGATAGATAGATAGATAGATAGATAGATAGATAGATAGATAGATAGATAGATAGATAGACAGACAGACAGACAGACAGACAGACAGACAGACAATAGATAGACGATAGATATACAACAGACAATAGATAAACGATAGATAGATGATAGATAAAAACAGGAATATATAGAAACAGAAATAAATAGAAACAGAGGATAGATGGATAGATAGATAGATAGATAGATAGATAGATAGATAGATAGATAGATAGATAGATAGACAGATAAAACAGGAATAGATAGAAACAGAAATAGAGGATAGATAGACAGACAGACAGACAGACAATAGCAATTGAGAGAGGGGGGACAGACAGACAGGTGCAAAGGTTACTGTTAGCTACAGAAGGAGCAAGGCCTATACTGATATTGACAATATTACAAATTGACGCTCCCACTGAAAACATCCTATTCTTCGATCTTAACACAATTCATTGTATCCTGGCAGTTAATTTGACTGGGGTTTGGGTAGATTGATTAAAAAAAAAACCTCTGAGATAATGGAAATTATCAGAGGAAAAGTCTATGGGAAGCATTGATTGAAACCGTGTTTCCTGTTTTGAAATCCATATATGTTTTGAATAAGCAGACCCGCTAATTGGCTGTGAATAACAACTAGGTTGCATCCGCTTGTTTCTTGATGTGTTCATTATCCAATCCAGGATTTTTTAGGTGGGAATTCTTTTGCACTGAAAAATTGCAGCAGTTGAGGAAAAAAGAAACATATTTCGGATTTGACTTTCTGTGGCCTGGCTTGAGAGGAGAGCCAGCATTAAATGAGGTCTCAAGTAGTTCAGGAGATTCACCATCTGTTCACCTTTTCATCCCCCCTGCTTTAAAAAGGATACTGGATGAGAACATTGGGTTAATATTTTTTCCAGTGAAGAGATACTATTCTTAAAATCTGCTATTTATCCGTGATTATACTACTGATATCATATTTCTTTCTGCTACCTGCTTGAGGAAAAAAAAACCCGATAGCTCAGGATGGAGGCATTTTAAAATAAAAAGTTCTTGAGTTTAGTCCCGTCTTAAGCATGAAAGCAGGTTGAGTGACTTGAGCCAAACATCAAGAGAGTGGGAGTTCCAGTCCCACCTTAGCCATGAAAGCCAGCTGGGTGATTTCAGATCAGTCACCAGGAGATTGGGAGTTCTAGTCCTGCTTTAGCCATGAAAGCTGGCTGGCTGATTGATTTAGGATCAATCACCAGGAGACTGGGAGTTCTAGTCCCTCCTTAGCCATGAAAGCCAAACTGGGTGACTTAGGGCCAATCACAAGGAAACTGAAGTCAAACCCTACCTGAGCCATGAAAACTGGCTGGCTGGCTGGCTTAAGATCAATCACCAGGAATCTGAGAGTTCTAGTCCCCCCTTAGCCATAAAATCTGGCTGGATGACTTCAGGCCAGTCATCAGGAGACTGGGAGTTCTAGTTCCTCTTGGCACTGAAAGCTGGCTGGATAACTAGGTCCTGTCACTTTCTCTCAGCCCACCTCACCTCACTGGGTTCCTGTTGTAGGGAAAATGGAAGGAAGGAGTTGTTTCAGATACAGCAGCAGCAATAGTAATAGCACTTATATACTGCTTTATAGTGCTTCACAGCCCTCTCTAAATGACAGAGTCAGCCTCTTGCCCCCAACAATCTGGGTCTTCATTTTACCCACCTTGGAAGGATGGAAGGATGGAGTCAATTTGGAGCCTGGTGGGATTTGAACTGCCAGATTGTAGGCAGCTGGCTGCAGAAGTAGCTTGCAGTACTGCACTCTAACCACTGTGCAACAGAGGCTCCTATTTCTGTGTTCACCACCTTGAGTTTTTTTTAATAAAAAAATAATACAGTTGGGACACAAATCAAGAAATGAACAGGGTTTCTAAGCTTTATATTCCTTTCCTTTTGGTGCAGCCCCTTCTGGAACAAAGTTGATTTTGTGAAATATTGGTGTCCCCTTCTTTGCTCTCTCTGTGTATGTGTTTTCATCATTTCTATCAGAGCGCATTTGATCAAATGCTACATTGCTTTCTTCCCTGATGTCCCTGAGAGTTAAGCATAATTTTCCCTAATATATTCAGCCACTTTTTTTACATTTTATCCTCAGCCGTCTTTCATTTAGCAGTTGAATAAGGAAAGAATCCTCGCTGACATTTTTGTAGCTCTTGTGTCAACATTTTCATGTCGCCTGATACATTCATAATTGGCTGTCATCTCAGCATCCTGTTGTTTCTGCGCCTTTTTAAACATGCTAAAAATTCCTTTTTCAGCCCACTAAATCAATTTTCATAGGTGGCTGTGATTAGCCCTCTTTAAACATTCCAAGTGGTTTTCTATTTGCATACAAAGGTAGGAAAAGGAAGTGATGGAATCAAACACCTTTTTCTGTAATGGGGTGTCAGCTTTGAGCTGCGACTAGCCTGGAGTTAACGTGAGGGTTGGATATCCATCAACATCTGCTAATTAATATAGCACACACTCTCCTTAAAGTTTGCACACTATGTAGGCATGTAAAGGAAGCTTTAATTATAAAGGCAGTGTGAAATTTTCTTTGAATCTGCTGTCTTGGACCTTTTTAATTAGATAATTGAGACTATATCAATTGAGCCTGGCAATAACAGATGTAAGTTATGATGGTTGACATTTGACCACATGAGCAGACTCGGATTTTATGGCCTTTTCTCTGATGGTTGTTAAGTGAATACCTCAGCTGTTAAATGAACATTGCAGGCATGAAGTGAATCCATTGTTCATGGTGGGCAGGTTTTTGCCAGAAATTGGAAGTAAATGCCAAAACTGCCCTAAATTGCAGTCACATGACCACAGAGTACTGCAAGTGGTCATAAATGCAGACCACTTGTTGAGCTCTCTAAATGAGGTCCTGAAATTGTAGGTACTTGGTGCTCTCTAAGCTTGGTTGTTTCTTGCAGGTATTTCATTACTCATACTAGGTAACATCATCAGTTACACTAGTGACAATGCTACCTAGTGATGATATTACATACTGCAGTAGAACTGATGGTATTACTAGTTTAGGCAATGAAACATCTGCAAGAAAACAACCAAGCTTAAAGGCTAAGCCGCGGTCCACATGGCCCGTGGAGACGCAAAACATATGCAGTAAAGGAACAAGGCGGAACAGCAACACAATTTCGGGGGTGCTCCATCCGTTGTCATCCGCTCCCAAAAGTGGCGAAAATTTCCATAAACAGAACGGAAAAGAATGGACGTGGGTAGTATGTAGCGGGGTTGTTAAACAGATGTTCATAGGAAGCCTAGTGGATGAAAGTGGATGGAAAGCGGATGATACCTCTGAAGGGGTTCCGGGGGATAATTTCGAAGCGGACGCATAGTGGATGAAGCAGATGCATCATGTATGCCTAAAGGAAAGAAAGGGGATGCCGCACGGATGTATAATCGGATGCAAACCGTTCACGTCGCGCATCCTTTCTATTTCCGCGTGCTACTAACGATGTATAGACATTCCATGTTCCTTTTCTTTCCTCCCTCTTTCCGTTTTCAGCTGCAACGGATGTGAGTTGCAAGGATGCCCAGAGGATGCAGAGAGGGATACAGAGGATGTTTTAATGGATGATAAACGGACATAGAACGTTTGTTGCTCGGATGTCACGGATTTACATCATACAACGGCAGAAAGTTCATCCCGTTCACAAAGTTTTGTGCAGCTCAAAACTTCTTGCATGGATGAAATCGCAGTGGAACCGGATGCTCGATGGATAGAGTGTATGAAACACGTATGCAATGAGTACAACAACGATGCATAGCGGTTTTCCAACGGATGGCAAACTTTTTTTTAACGTCTTTACATCCTCTTTGCATCCGTAAGGGCAGTGGGACCGAGGCCTTTAGTGATCCACCAAGGATCCTTCTCACTTCAACTCATGACACTACAAATATTCTCCTTTATTGCTTGTAGATAACATTTGTGTTGTGGCAGGATACAATCTGGGTCAGAGGTTTTGTCTTCCAAGCTTTTGACTCATCATATAGAATAGAAATCTTTATTGGCCAACGTGTGATTGTACACACAGGAATTTGTCTTGGCGCAAATGCTGTCGGTGTACATAAGTGCTCATGCTGGAGCCCATCTTCAGGGAACTTCTCTTTCAAGCAGATTGTGCTTTGGGCTGTTTGTGTGGTGTTTTTACTGGTACCTGTAGCATGTGGCCTTTTAGGTTGTCAATGGTTTTTTTAAGTCATTAGCTGTCATTTGTTTGTGCTGCCAAGCCCTCACCTTCTAAGTATTTGATAGGCTGGTGGTAAATCAGCACTTCTGTTGACTGACAAAGGGCTTGTTTCCCAGGCTTCAATCACTTCTTGGCCATGTTTGTGCCTGCTCATCTGACAATCTTAGTAGCTGCAAAATTGAATGTGTATCCTTGTTCGTTGCAATGTGAGGCTACCAATGAATTTAGGTCTCCTCATCTGACTGCCCGCTTGAGTTCTTGCAGTCTGGTGGTTAGCTTCCTACCCATTTGTCCTACATAGTTAGGGGACACATGTATCCTCAGACACTTGTATTCACCTTCATTTGTGTTGTGTCAGATGTTGGAACTTCAAAACTGTGTCCTAAGGAGCTTTTGGGGAGTCCATCATAATTGTTGTGGTTAGCCGGCAGCAGGTGTGGACGGCTGAGGAGAGTGAGGACACAGTTGAGGGGCCAGGTCCATTAGGGAGTGGACTGCTGCCTTCAGAGATTGTGGGGGCTGGCAGCCACGATGGGGAGGCTCCCGAGGAGCCTGTGCCAAGTGTGCATATGTGCAGGGTTGCTCATAGGAAAGAGTAGCTGCAGCAGCATGGGTGACTTGGGAGTAAGGCTACAAGATAATGGCCCCTCCTTCAAGAAGATAAAGCCAGCTGTGAATCAGATGTTCTTTGCAGGAAGCAAAGACGTTTTCAAACTCAGCCTCGTGGAGATTGCAGTATCTTAAGTTGGTATTTGAAGACTCTTGTGTTATGAAATATTTCTTATCTGTTATTCTTGATAGCCTTGCACAGTTTTGGTGAGGCTCGTGCTTATCAAAGTTGATTCGTCTGCAGCAGCCTTTTAATCGGTGATTCATAAGAATCACTAAAAGGTTTCTGTTCCCTTTGGTTTGTATTTGTTTTATTGGAAAAGAGTTTGGGTCAGAACAATAATTTTGAACGGTCACTAAATGACCAGTCATAAGTCAAGAACTACCTGTATGCCATATTTGGAAAGGAAATCCCAGCATATAGCTTTTTAATTTTCAGGAAGGCTTTCTCTTCAGTGTCTCCAAAGAACACCAAGGAAAAACCACTGTGTCTGCTTTTGGTTTTTCATCAACCATATGGCCCAAACCCTCCCGGGATGATAGCACTTCACAATATAGCAGAGAAGAACGCGGGCTTCAGCATTTTCCTATGTAAATCAATCTGAGATTACACAAACATAATAAAAGGCTTGTCCTGAAGGGGGAGAACCCTTGTGTCCTTGATGTACTGAATTTTTACAGGCAGGCAGTTTTTGCCCAGGATATACATTCCCTTGTTCCACCCAAGCAACATCAGAAAGTCTTTGGTTTCTGCCAAATTAAAGCAAATTTGTGAAATCAGTAGCTGGATTTCCATATTGAGCAGGGGTGTCAAATTCAAGGCCTGCAAGAACAAATCCAGCCTCTGGGGTGCTTAGATCTGGCCCATGGGCCAGTCCTGGAAACAGTGAAAGACTGACTTGTGATGCTTCTACTAGTGAAAATGAAGTTTTGGAGGGCCATGGGCGGCCCTTGCGAGCTCCATTTTTGCTGGCAGTGGGTTGCAGGAGGTCATTGCAACTGAAACGGAGGTCAGGAACTTGTTTTCGCAGGCAGAGTGCTTGGGTCACCACAGGCGCCTCTCGACATGAGTGACATCAAGCTAGCCCCACTCACCCTGGCCATGCACACCCCGGCCCCCTGAGTCCAAGCATAACCCTGATGTGGCCCCCTGATAAATTAAATCGAGTTTGACCCCCTGATATCGAGCAGTACCGCAATGTGTTTTTCCTCTGCTTTTAGTGGAACACATTGTGTGGAGGTCCAATCCTTCTGATTTATAAACCATGGTTTATGATTATGTTACCAGTGAGCCGAACCATCAGGCCTGGCTCATCAAGCCATGTTTAAAATAACCACAATTTACTGCGATGATGATCATTTGAGATCAGTTCCAGGCATAGGTCACCATCATAGATCCTCTGGGCTGCTGAAGCTGGTTTTGTTTCTGTTAGAACACTAATTCTCTGGTGAGATGTATAGAGTAATTACTATTCAATGTACCACCACAGATCTCTGACCAAAACAGGGGAAGAAAGAGAGGTGAAAGAAGTCAAAGCTTCTTTGCAATTGAGGTCCAGAAAATCAGTATCACCTGTAAGAACCAGTCCTACTGTATTAAACTGAGAGAATGTCCTTCCTTGAAAGATAGGAGAAGTAGGAGGAACTGCAGATTGGCAGGTGTGGCAGGGAAAGGATATACTGCAAAATCCCCCTTCCCTCCCCACCCCGCTGACCTGCTTTCCAGCTCCGTTCTCCTGTGCAGGGCAACCAAAGGACAACCAGCCGATCGGCTGTGGGGGTGGCTTGATGGGCGTGTTGTTCTATGGGCGTGGCTTGGTGGGCGTGGCAGGGAAAGGATATACTACAAAATCCCCCTTCCCTCCCCACCCCACTGACCTGCTTTGCAGCTCCATTCTCCTGTGCAGGGCAACCAAAGGACAACCAGCCAATCAGCTGGGACTCAGGAGGCAGAGACTAGATGGGGGCGGGGCTCGTCAGAGGTAGTATTAGCCGCTTCCCCAAACGACTCAAAATTTCCGCTACCGGTTCTCCAGAACCGGTCAGAACCTGCTGAATCCCACTTCTGCTGCAGAAGCAATGAGAATGTGACAAACATCTCGGATGGAACCCTCCCAAGTTTCTTGGACTGTAAAGACCAGACTGGGGTGAGGGGAGTGAAAGATCCTTTGTGGGTGTGAAGAGATCGAGACTTATGACACGTTTGATCCCTCCCTCAGGCTCAGCCTAGTCATATCCTACAAGGTGCATGCTGCTCTTGTGATTGGTGCTTTTTGTTTGAACTACCTAGAAGGACGCAAGGACAAAGGAGAAACATTCTTGATAACTATAGTGCTTCTCGGTTATTTCCTTACAGTGGTGCAAAACTCTAGCCAAGCCTTTTTAAAACTCAGCCTCTTTTAAGGACGGAGAGTCAAGATTTATCATGTCGTTAACAATCTTTTTTTATTAAATCGTTACATTTAAGCAGGAGGAAGCGGCAACCCCCCCCCCCCAAAAAAAATTTTNNNNCCCCCCCCCCCCAAAAAAAATTATTTGGATGCTAGTTATGGAGCCAAATTTATATTGTAGTTTTAAATCTCTTGGTGTCAATTTAGTGCATTGTCTTTAATTAAAGGTCAACGGAAATTGAACTGCGAGCCTCAGGGAGGCTCTAAACTGGCCTATGAAGCTACAAGTCTGCCCATTAGGAAGGGTCTTTTGCAGCAGATTTCATTCGATTGCCACTGAACCCGTTCAGTTGCAAGTTAGTAGTATAATGTTACTCCCGATTTAGAACAAGGACAATCAACGTTCTGAGGCTTCCTTGCCTTTCGGTTCTTCTTGGTGATTCCAGCAGAGAGCATTTGCTTGGATCAGAAATATGTAAAGTTAGCCTGGTGGTTAGTGATTTGTTTGGGGTAATCTCCTTCCAATTTGATGGCATAAAGGTTTATCAAAGGACCAGGGGAAAGAACTCGTGGTTATCTCAATCGACGTTATAGCGCTGGAAATGTGGAGCGCACTGTTGGAAAGGGGTCAACGTTTTGAAACATTTTGAAAGATCTAGTGCAAATGTGATGTCTCTTCCTTCCTCCCTCCCTCTATCCACTTTCCTTAAATCTCTCTATCTCCACCCTCCCTCCATCACTCTACCTTCCTTCCATCTCTCTATCCCGTCCTTCCCTTCACCTCCCTCCCTCTATCGACTTTCCTTCAATCTCTATATCTCTTCTCCTTTCTTCCCCCCTCCGTCCCTTTTTTCCTTCCTTTTCTCATCTTCCTTCTCCCTTTGCCTCTTTCCCCGCCTCTCTCTATCCATTTTCCTCCCTCCCTCCCACTCTTCCTTCCTTTTCTCGTCTTCCTTCTTCCTTTGTCTCCTTCCTTCCTTCCTTCCTTCCTTCCTTCCCTCCCTCCCTCGATCCATTTTCCTCCTTCCCATTCTTTCTTCCTTTTCTCATCTTCCTTCTCCCTTTGTCTCCTTCCTTCCTTGTCTCTATCCATTTTCCTCCCTCCCTCCCATTCTTCCTTCCTTTTCTCATCTTCCTTCCTCCTTTATCTCCTTCCTTTCTTCCTTCCTTCCTTCCTTCCTTCCTTCCTTCCTTCCTTCCCTCCCTCTATTTTCCTCCCTCCTTCCCTCTGAATGGTTAGGGCACGGGGTTTCCTTTCCATGATCAGGACGGATGAAGGCAGAGGGTGAGGGAATATAGGATGCTATTTTTCACACACCTCCTTCTAACCCTGTGACACCCACCTACCTTCTCTGCATATGGCAGGACTTTGTTTTGAATTCATCCATGAAGACTCCTTGCCACGTGGGGAGGAGTTGAGTTTCTCTGCCTCCTGTCTCTTATAGGTGCAGTTCCTGTTCCCCATGGTGAGGTCTTCCACTCTTTTCCAACCCCCACCTTACTGGAGAGGAGGATTAGCAAAAATGCTATTACAGGTAGGAAACACAGAATGTGATTCATATTTGAAAGCAACCCTCTCAAATCTTTTTCCTCCCACTGCCTTTAAGACTTCTCAGAGTTGCAGGCAGTATGCTTTTGAAGACTGGGCTCACATGTTGAACTAAACTATGGTTGGAATTAATCCTGGCTTATTGGACAAGCCAAAGTTGGCTAGATTCTCACAATGCAGAACACATATAAGTCTTTCTTGGAATTTCTCTTCTTGCCCCGAGGGTTCCTGGAGAATGCACAATGACTCCTCCAGAAGAAGAGCGGGGAAGATCTTACAGCGTCAATGGTAGATGATTTAAGAAGTTTCCCAGTGATATCTCATCCTGGTGTTAACCTAGCATGCAGGAAGTTGAAACAGCTACATATAAATTGGCACATAAGTTTCAGTTCTGCTTTCCTTAGATCCAGATTTGGGGAAAAAAACCTACTCTAAAGACTTACAAAGATCCTCAGTCTTTCCTATGCCAGCTAAGTTTTCCATCATTCCTACTGTCCAACATCATGTTCCCCAACCTCTCTTCCCAGGGTCACCTCTCCACCCAGGTCCTTCACAAGGCTTTGGGTTAAGATCCACCCTTGGCCTTCCAAAGACGCATTTCCCCAAAGCAGGCAAAATCAGGACAAAAAAAAAAAAAAACACCCAACAACCCAGAATTTGATTGAACTGAAATGTAAGCTTAATTAAAATGAAATGAAATTACTTAACATGGAAAGAATATGATTAGAGCCACACATTTATTAATTCTCCCCCTTTGGTGATATTAAAAGTTATAAATTCAGCAGCAACTGTTGGACGGCAACCTAGCCAGATGGCAGCATCGAGGGGACTTTGACTAGCTGAGAAGCTGAGCAGGGTCTGGTTAGTCCTGATTATCCCACAGGACCTTTGGAGACACATCCATGTCTCCGTGGGGTTGTAGTTCATGCACCCTCTAAACCAGGGGTGTCAAACTCAAGGCCTGTGGTCCAAATCCAGCTCATGGGGTGCTTAGATCTGGCTTGCGGGGGCGGTTCCTCTGTTGTCAGCATTCCAGGGAACATCCATTCCGGTCAGTAACTCAAAGACAAACTTAATCTCATGAGTACTTTTATTAAAATAGCACCTGGGACATCTGTGGAATTCTGAAACTAAAAGTTTCCCAGTCTTCCCACAATGTTCCAACCAACAAACCATCCCCCTTTTACTCATCATCACATCACATGAACCAATCCCAAAGGAAGTTCCAATTCTTTCTGCGCCACACTCTTTAACTTTGAACTATCAAAAGAATTCTATTTTGTCTGCTAAAAGCTACTCAATTGATATCACCCCCTCCCAACTGTCTCACGCTATGTGACAGCGATAAATAAGGATTCCATAGCTGACATCTGCAGGAAAAATGGAGCTCGGGAAGGCCACAGGCAGCTCTCCTGTGCTCCGTTTTCACTGGGAGAGGACTACAGGAGGCCATCCGAGCCAAAAAAGAGGGCTCAGGAGCCAGTTTTCACTGGCAGAGCGCTTGGGCCACCATAGGCACCCGCGATATGAGTGACATCAAGCTGGCCAAGCCCTCCCTGCCACCCCCCCCAGGTCAAATACAACCCTGGTGCAGCCCTNCATAGGCACCCGCGATATGAGTGACATCAAGCTGGCCAAGCCCTCCCTGCCACCCCCCCCAGGTCAAATACAACCCTGGTGCAGCCCTCAATGAAATTGAGTTTGACACCCCTGCTCTAAACCTTTCAGAGATGAGAATTCTCTTGGTTTTTTGTTTATGCCCATCGTTGCTCTTTCAATAGCCTCTCTCCATACTCCTCTGCTAGTTTCTTCTGCAAACTTACAGTGCATTTAAGTGCTCAGCACCACTCTGTTCAACAATTCTATTCTCCCCCCCCCCCCCCNGTGCATTTAAGTGCTCAGCACCACTCTGTTCAACAATTCTATTCCCCCCCCCCCCCGCTTTAAAAACAAAAGTGAACACTCTTCTAAATGTTTTATCTTTTCCCAAAGAAGAGGAGTCGTGCTATTCTGCAAAGCACCTGTGAAGGCAGGACAAGAAGCAACGGATGGAAACTAATCAAGGAAGGAAGCAACCTGGAACTAAGGAGAAATTTCCTCACAGTGAGAACAATTAACCAGTGGAGCAACTTTTCTCCAGAAGTTGCAGGTGCTCCATCACTTGAGGTTTTTAAGAAGTCATCGGACTCCCATTTGTCTGAGATGGTATAGGTTCTCCTGCTTGAGCAAAGGACTGGACTAGAAGACCTCCAGGGTCCCTTCCAACTCAATTGTTCTTTATTCTGTAATCCTTTCCATGTCTCCCTGATTATTAATGCATTTCTTAAAAGCTGCTAATTACTCATATACCCAATACTCAGAAATGTTTAAAATATACAGCCCAGCAGTTAAATATGTTAATAGGGAGTTATTAAAGTGAAGTGTGGATTCTTGACATGAGTCTTAATAGTTCCTCTAAATCTGTTTTAATTTATTGAGTCAAAGTGGGAGGCATTAATATCGCTTGTCACAGCCTGGAATGCTCACAGATTTTCCAGGTTTCAATTTACCGTCCACTTGGAGCTCTTAGTCCCAATTGGTGCAATTCAGTTTTGGACTTCCAAGTTCTACTGGCCAGAAATCTTCATGATACTATATAGGTAGTCCTTCCCTTCAAGCCATTCATTTAGTGACCGTTCAAAGTTACAACGCCCCTGAACAAAGTGACTTATCACCATGTTCCACACTAAACCACCGTTGTAGCATCCCCATAAATCATGCAATTTACATTTGGATGCTTGCCAAGTGGTTCATATTTATGATGGTCAAAGTCTGTGGGAAAGCCAGATTCACTTAATGACCATGTGACTCATTTAACAACTGCAGTGAGTCACTTCAACAAATGTGGCAAGAAAAATCATAAAATGGGGCAAGCCTCACTTAACAAATTTCTCAGTTAGCAACAACATTCTGAACTCAGTTGTGGTTGTAAGTCAAGGACTATCTGTATTAGTGCTTTCAAAAACAAAACAAAATAAGTTTTTATGTACCTGGAAATCACCCTTACCTGGGGAAAATGTTAAGAACGAACCAGAGATTCAAAGAGAATACAAATAGTCCTTGACTTGACTTTGGAATTTAAATATTTTATATTGGAGAAACCTCACTGAGTGTCCTTTGCTAGTAACCATACCATACAGAATAACAGAGTTGGAAGGGACCTTGTAGCTCATCCAGTCCAACCCCCACCCAAGCAGGGGACCCTACCATTTCTAACAAATGGCAGCCCAGTCTTTTCTTGAAAGCCTACAGTGATGAAGCTCCCACAACTTCTGAAGGCAACTTCTGTTCCATGGGTTGATCGTCCTCACAGCCAGAAAATTTCTTCTTATTTCTAGGTTGAAATAATAGTCATTCAGAAAAATAGTCATTCAGTTTTCAAAGTTTAGGGGACACAAGTTGATTGAGTGACCTTTGGTAGCAAAACATCAGCATTCTCTGCTGGTTGACTCCCTTCTCTCCGTCCATTTCCAATGCTCTCCTTCAAGTTGAGATCCCAATAAAATAATTGCCTCCAGGTTCTTTAGCCCAAGAGGAGCCAAAAGTTTTATTTTCTTATAAAATAAAGAGGCCTGTGTTCTTGACCATTTCTTTTTTAGTTTTTTTGCAAATCCTTGGAATTGTCATTTCATTTTCTCAAGGGTCATGTAATCTCCAGGCATGTCCAAATGCAGGGGTGGAGATCTGCTTTTTCAGAGCTATGTTCCTTTGGGGATAATATGTAGACAGGATAAAAGCCAAAAGAAGTTATGGAACTTTTCTTCCCCTCTGGCTTTGTTTCGTTAGGTCTTTTTTTTCTTCTACTTTCCTTCTTCCCTTCCTCCTCCTCCCCCCTCCCCCTCCCCTCCCCCTCCNTCACCCCCCCTCCCCCTCCTCCTCCTCCTCCTCTTCTTTTCCCTGAGACTGCTTCAGGAACGTTCTTGTCAGAAATCCAGACTGATAGTTAGCAAAACAGCATTTGAAATTAAAGTGCAAGACAAAAGGCATTTTTTGATTGAGCTTTGAAATAGGTTAAAAACATTAAATCTTCCCATTGGTTGCTTACTTTTTCGAAAGAAAACATCTACCTGGTTGGAAGGAAAAATATACCTTTGGGCACCTTTGCTGCCTTTTAAGCCTTGGAGAAGCCTGAGGGTAGAATCTTTATTTCAGCTTCTTTTCTTGCTGCGGTGTATGTCACTGTAATTCTTATTTTGTTTTCCTCCACTGCTTTCCCCCCCTCTTCGTTGAAGTCAGTAAGCTGAGTAAACAGGAAAACATGGGGTTCCATTCAATCCACAAACCCAAATAATTCCTGGGATGATGTTTTAATGGCATTGTTTTACAGTCTGTAAAAAAACATACTTATCCTTTGATCATCTTGAATATCCAACACAGGTATTAAAATATATGCCTTTATGTTTATAACAGTTTGGGAATTTAATTGGCAGGGAGCACAATGGCTCGGTAGTTAAAGGCACTATGTTCAAGACCCAAGCTCTTCCCAACAGGATGAGCTTCTGTTCCTTGCTCCAGCTGCTGCCCAGCTAGCAGTTTGAAAGCATGCAAATGCAAATAGATAAATAGGTACCACCTCAATGGGAAGGTAACAGCGCTTTGTGCACCTTTGTCATGTAACCATGCTGGCCAGATAACTATGGAAATTATCTTTGGACAGTGCTGGCTCTCTTGGCCAAGAAATGGAGATGAGCACTGCATCCTAGAGTCAGACATGGCGTACCTTTATTGAATTAGCAATTGCACTTAGACTGATATGCCACTTCACAGTACTTTACAGCTCTCTCTAAGCAGTTTACAGAGTCAGCCTCTTGCCCCCAACGATCTGGCTCTTCATTTTACCAACCTCAGAAGGATGGAAGTCTGAATTAACCTTGAGCCAGTTAGGATCAAACTGCTGGCAGTGGGCAGAGTTAGCCTGCAATGGAGACCTTATACCATCCTGGTCAAAGGGTTGTCCAGTTTATTTTTTGAAAAATCTTTTTTGTTCTTCTCTGCACCTTTTGTAGGGTCTCCTCATCCTTTTTGTATCTTTTTTTGGAGGGTGTAAAATGTTTACGTCCAAGTAAAACCCTACTCATGGTTTCCATGATGGCTGCATCTTTAGCAGATCTGAACTTCCCAGATGGAGAGGATTCCAGAAAGTTAATTGTTTTCCTTTTGTTAGGACAGAACCGCCATGGCTACTCACTTGCTAATTGCAAGGAAAGGACCCTTAGCCAGAGTTGGCTCCCGAAGCTGCATTCATTTATCCCCTCCCATCCTTCTCCATGTCTGAACATTGCTTGGACCGTGCTCAGAATTCATTCATGGCTTGTTTTTCCTGCGCAAAGGAGATTTTATTTCAGTTCCTGTTTTCAATATTACTTAGCCACTGGCTTCTCTGCCAAACTGGCAGAGCTTGGAGGTTGACTTCCTGTATGGATGATGTAAAAGTGTCTGTGCAAAAACTCTTGCAGCTATTGGGAGATAAAAGCCAGCACACTGGGGATTACAAAGAGAGAACCAAATTATATTTATAATATTAAAGTTGAGTGCATTTGCGGTTTTGCCGTCCTCTTGGGTTTTTCATAAGTAGAAAAACATGAATTAGCATTTTCCATTTCCATATATTGACTGGAAACATAACCTCCTCTCAATTAAGACCTATAGCTTTTGGGATGCATGCAACAATTTTATAAAATATTTACAGCGAGATTTGCATTTTACTTAGCACTACCTTTTTTGGGAAGAAAAGCCGAAGAAAGAAAAAGTGTTTGCGTGTTCAGAGGGAGAAGAGAGGAGGACGAAATGTAGAAATGAGCTCAACAGCATTGTGCACTTAAAATTGTCCTCTGCTGATTGTGGTCACTAGTAATTCTCTTTGGGCTGATATTTTTTTCCCCTTTTTTTGCTCAGCCACATTATTTTTCAACATCATCCTTAAAGGCCATATTCCTTATGGAAGGCTGCTCATTTCCCTTTTGGATCTCGTATGGGGAAAAATCTATTTACAACTCGTTGTTGGGGGTGGAAACATAAGTGAAACATTTCTCTTTCTCGATCCCTCCTCTCTCTCCCTTGAATGTAAATGTGTGTTGTAAAGAACATAGCTATTTCCTGGATAATTTGCAGTTGTATATTTTATGTTAATTTCACCGAAAATATTGCACCCCTGCCAGGTTTAGTAGAGGCTCACTGTGATATGAATAATTTCTAGCAAATCATTTTTTTTTCCTCATTTAAGATTTGGCACCTTTTAAAGATTTTAATAATAGCAACAAAGAAGAAGATTTAGAACAAGCAAAAACGGTGGGGAGAGAGAGAGAGAGAGAAAGAGAAAGAGAGAGAGAGAGAGAGAGATTAGCATGTTGCGAGTGAATGTAAACTAGGAAAAATAATTACATGGCAAACATTTTTCTACAGACACTTTTTTTTTGCTCCTTCCTTGTAATGTAATATCTATTTACTAAACTGTTTATTTTGGGCCCTCCGTTTACCATAAAATATTTATATTTGCTTTGCTGCAATAAAAAATATTGACAAAATACCACTGAGATTTTAAGAACACTTGGTGTTTCACTTCCTAGACAGCAGAAGCAGCGATTGGGTGTGTAGGGTACCACAACCACAACCTCATCACCTTGCAATGTTTTAGACAGATGTAACATTTCTATAATGTCATGGGGACGTGTCCCTGCCCTGAATTGGGGAAAATTGAATTAAGATATTTCTTCTTCTATTAAATCATCTTAGTTTGATAGGGTATCAGGTTTGCTAAGAAGCCTCACCCCAAGAAAAGGGCATTTTTCTTCTGGGCTATTTATAAATTTGAGGAGAACCTTTTATGTCAAAAGGTTGTGTAGTGTTGGTTGACATCTCTTTTCCTCCTATTGCTTGGACATCCGGGGCAGGTGAGCCCAGTCCTACCTTGGACAGCGAATGTGAAGGGGAAAAAAAAGCAATTGAATTAAAAATCCAGAATAACAGGGTTGGAAGGGATCTTGGAGCTCTTCTAATCCAACCCTGCTCAAGCAGGAAACCCTATAACATTTCAGACAAATGGTTGCCAATTTCTTCTTAAAAATCTCCAGTGATGGAGCATCCACAACTTCCGCAGGAAAGCCATTCCACTGATGAATTGTTCTTACTGTCAGGAAATGTCTCCTTAGTCCCAGGTTGCTTCTCTCCTTGATTAGTTTCCATCCAATGCTTCTTGTCCTGCCTTCAGGTGCTTTGGAGAATAGGTTGACTCCCTCTTCTTTGGGGCAACCCCTTGATATTAGACCGCTGCTATCATGTCATCTCTGGTCCTTCTTTTCATTAAATTATATACCCAATTCCTGCAACTGTTCTTCATATGTTTTAGCCTCCAGTCCTCTAATCATCTTCGTTGCTCTTCTCTGCACTCTTCTTAGAGTCTTTTTTATATCGTGGCGACCAAAACTGAATGCCGTATTTCAAATGTGGTCTTTCCAAGACATTATAAAGCATATTCCAAGTATGGTCTTGCCAAGGCCATAAAGTGGTATTAAAACTTCATGTGATCTTCATTCTATCCCTTTGTTAACGTAGCCTAGAACTGCTTCAGCTTTTTTGGCTGGATGGGCTAGCTGGTGCCCCAGGTTCCATTCATCCCCTTAATTTCCCCTTTTCAGCTTTTATCGTCCCTCAGACCCTAGTTACTGAAATTTACATTTTACTTTATGGGGTGGGAAGCTTAGCATAGGCCCTAAAATGACACTTTCTTCTTCTTTAGTCATGTCTGATATTTGGAGATTGCCTGGACAATTCCCTGCAGTTTTCTTGGGAAGGTTTTTTCAGAAGTAGTTGGCCATTGCTCCCTTTCTAGGGCTGAGAGAAAGGGACTGGCTTAAGGTCACTCAGCAGGGTTTGTTCCTAATGTGGGACTAGAACTCACAGTGTCCTGATTTCTAGTCTGCTGGTTTTTGTGGCTCTCAAAATAGACATATGGCCTTTGAAAACTTCAACTGGGGGTGATATGGCCTCCTCTCTTTGTGGCCTTCAGACCACAAAAATCATTGGGGGGAGTGTAGCCATTGGTAACTAGCTTTAATTAGATGCCACCATAGTTTGGGCAACCTGGAATGGGGGATGGGGAAATGTTCATAAGTTTCTTCTTACCTTTCTATTCTTTACCAAGCCATCTTCAACTCATCAATGTGATTGTTTTCCTCCATTGTTTCCTCCATTAACATAAATAGAGGTATTGAGAGAAGCAGCCAAGCCATGAAGTAATTGTTGGATTGTGTGTGTGTGTGTTAATGGTTTAGTTTTGTTGTCTGGACTGAAAAATATTGATCCCTTTAATCATTTCCAACAGTAAGCCAGAGGATGGGTCATGACTTTTCCGTAGATGGGACCTGGGAGATTTTCACCGAGCATCTTTTCCACCCAATCTTGGAGGATGGAGTGTTTAAGTGCATCACTGAACTTTTACCCTGGCTGCCTGAGGTTTCAGGACTGGCATTTGGGTTCAGGCTGCGTGGCCCTTGGGGTTCAACCTCTAAACCAGGGATCTACAACCTTGGCAACTTTGAGACTTGTGGACTTCAACTCCCTGAGTTGAAGTCCACAAGTCTTAAAGTTGTCAAGGTTGGAGACGCCTGCTCTAAACCATGGCTGTCCAATCTTTTGGCTCGCCTGGGCCACGTTGAGTGAAGAACCATCTTGGGTCACATATAAAATATATAATACTTTATATAAATAACATAATAATGTTAAAAGGTTATGATCTTGTAGAGCTATATTACTAGTTATATGGGACTGCATGTAGCACGTGGGCCATGAGTTGGACATGTTGGTTCTAAAAAGTATAGGGTTTGTGAAGGTATTTCTTGCTATTTAACTCCTTAAAGCATCTGTATCTTTTCCTGGGCTGTTACATATTCATGAGTTGTTGTTTTTTTAATGGGGATCCTAGATTTGTACACCGACATGTGCTCACCATCCATTTAAACCAGTCTTTTTCAAACTTGGCAACTGTAAGACGTGTGGACTTCAATTCCCAGAATTCCAGAGCCAACATGCTTTAAGAGAAGCAGACTTTAACTCAGCATGGTGGCTGGAGAATTCTGGGAATTGAAGTCCACACATCTATAAAGTTGCCAAATTTGAAAAACACCGTTGAAAGGAATATATGCATATTTTTAAAAAAATTACAATCATTTTTTTCCCTCAGAGTTGTTGTTTTATTTCATATGACACTATGAGTTATTTGTTGAGAGGGTGCCTATATAAGTTATAAGACAATGACACTGCATGATTTATGTCTAATGAAATAAGAAAATGCATTCTTCCTTCTGAGCCAGACACCCTTGTAGATATGAGCATAACATTGTTAGCCGACAGCATTACCGTAAATGTGCAACAAGAACGATAAATTACTTTCAAATTAAGTTGTTGTCAATTTGTAATCAAAATGGAAGAAGAATGAGGTAACGAAAGCAGCTGATTTGGATAAATATTCTGGGACTTATGTGGAGAACTTATTTTTTTATGATCCTATAGCCAAGGTTGTCTAAATTTTGTGGCCAGATTGCCACAAAATCTGATCAGAGAAGGTTCTAGAGGCCAGAGATGGAGGAAGCTGTGCACCACATTCAGACCTGGGAATTCAGCTTGCTTATCCCATTGAGTTCAATGGAAATTACATGAGATGGCCCAAGTAACTGTCTCTCTGCTCTATGCCCTGGTTTCCTCAAATGCAATCAGGTTTGAGCCCCAGTGGAGATTATGAATTTGCTGGATTTTTTTGATCATTGTTCAAGATTGAAAGTTTGACCTCTACTGTCCATGAGGTTGGGAATCCCTGATGCAAATTCATACAAGGGTTCCTCTATAAATTGGCTCCCAGAAAAGTAAATTAGCCTCCTCCTTCTGTGGTGTATCTGTAAGACCTTTTATCACATTAGAAATCATTATTCTCAAGCAGCAGGTTGAAAGAAAAGAAAAAGCTAGGCTGATCTGCATGCATAAATGGAAAACAACCGAGTCCCATTAATGTTCTGCAAAAAAAATCAATTTACAATCGAAAATAAATTGTATTGAGGTGCCCCTAATTTTCCCTTTAAGGCATAGGTCACCGGTTCCCCAGGTGAGGCAAACTTATTTGGACTTAATGAAGTTTTTGGCTTTTACGTTGTGGAGAAAAATGATAAAAGAATTCCTTCCCTTTCAATTAACATGAGGTGATCCATATTTTTAAGCAAGTCTGTCTTTGCTAATAGTTATTCTGTCTAGAAGCCCTTTAAATTTTGAGGTTTCTCAATCTTGGCTCTTTTAATCTTTGTAGAAGAAGTACAGAATCTTGCCAAAGAACAAAAGGCTACATCTTAAAAGGAAACCTCATATTCCCTTCCATCCATGTTTGTTTATGTTGTTGCTATCATTGCTAAAAAAGAAGACAATAGAAATGGGTTTTAGTTCAAGATTAAGTAGATCAGAGGTCTTCAGACTTGACAGCTTTAAGACATGTGAACTTCAACTCCCAGAATTCCTCCTCCAATTATGTTAGCTCAGAAATTCTGGGAATTGAAGCCCACAAGTCTTAAACTTGCCAAGTTTGAAGACCCTTGAAATAGATGCTTGTCCGCACATTTGTCCGCACATGCTATCATTGCGGGAGGGAGGGAGGAAGGAAGGAAGGGTTCTCCTAGTAAATGGGCAAAAACAAAGCCAATTTTCCTTAAATTTTCTTAAAGATACATCTTAACTTCTGAAACCTACATCAGTGTTGGCAGACACATCTGGGGAAGTTTTGAAAAATCTTTGGTGATGTCTGTAACACCCTGTGTTTTAAACCGAAAGGACAAATTAAGTTAGCTCATTCACTTCGCCTTTAACCTTGAGAAAGACAAGAATTCAATGCCTTAAAATTGAGAAGTAGTGTGGTGAATTCTAGCCATCACCATAGGTGCCTTTCAAAAGCAAGAGAAAAATTCCATGACCATGTCAGCCCACAATTCTAGCAATTTGTATACTTGGTTCAAAAATCAGGATGCAGGTGCCTGACAATAATATAATTTTGAAGATGCATTGATATTTTGACATCATCAGGGTTTAAAACCATGGATGGTATTGTCACTAAAAGTTCTTAAAGTTATGGTATCTGGTTATAGTTGTTGAGAATTTTATTCCATTTCTACTCAGTTCCTTATATTCTGGTGGAAGTTGGTTACTGTTGGACACTTCAAAATAGCTCTTGGAGTTTTCAGAGTTTTGATTAAAAAAAACCTGCAAAGGTGATCTCTTTTTAAAATTATGCATGGTGCAGATTGGAAAGTGGCTGGAGATAATCTTTTAGGGTCACTCAATAACCTCAGTTATTATATATGTCGTAATGAATAATGGTTCCTAACAGGGATTTTACAAGATCTGCCAATGGCTATTCGCCACAGCCGTTGAGTTGAATCGCTATGTTCAGGAATTGTAAGTACTGTATGCAGAAGTAAATAAAGAGTTTTTCCTTTGAAACTTGGATGCTCCTGTTCCTTTGAAACTTGGATGCTCGGTTGAAGGTTCTTTGGATATATGTAGCTTCTGGTGTTTCTCAACCATGGCAACTTTAAGAGGTCTGAACTTCAACTGCCAGAATTCCCCAGCTAGCAGGTTGGGGCTCTAGCATTTAGTAAAATCTGTATGGGTAAAATTTTTCTTATGTCTCCTTTTCCAGTATTCTTTATTTTTTCTTCAGGTCTTTTTTTTTTTTATCCCATTGTGCTAACTTGGCCTCTGGTGGCATGTGGGAGTAATGTTTGTGTCCATGTTTGCAAAATGTGCAAAATATATGGATAACCAGATTGTTCATAGAATAGAATAGAATAGAATAGAATAGAATAGAATGGAATGGAGTGGAGTGGAGTGGAGTGGGATGGGATGGGATGGGATGGGATGGGATGGGATGGGATGGGATGGGATGGGATGGGATAGGATAGGATAGATTCGAAAATAGAATAGAATAGAAATAGGAATGGAATGGAATTCTTTATTTCCCAAGTGTGATTGGACACACAAGGAATTTGTCTTTGGTGCATATGCTCTCAGTGTACATTAGGTTGTGAACTAAATCAGTTCAAGGTCTCGCAGCTGCATTTACACAATAAATGTGTAAATTTATTATATATAAATAAATGTAAATAAATGTGTAAATTTAAAGCAAAGATTGGTTCATTCCAGCCATGGGTTAAGCCATGTTTTGTAGCATAGTTTGTGGTATGAATCAGGCCTGTTGGGTTAATGCATGGTTCAGTCTAATGTGTGAATGCAGAAATTGGCTGAACTCCGTAACCAAGTTAAATGTGTTTTGTGAATGCAGACCTAGAAATATAAAAAGGGAAAAGAGGTTGGGCTACATAGGTACCTTTGCTTGGGGTACATGCTTACCACTTGCTGCAATGCAGTGACACCCGCTGACAGAATATAAGCATAACACATTGTTAAAGTCTAAAGAAAGTAGTTCAGTTATTCAATAATCTTACTTTTACAGTGTGATGACCTCATCTGATAATTTCTAGAACTTCTGCCAGTTTCAATGTTCTAACTCAGTATTTCGTGACCTGAGCAAGCTTAAGAGGTGTGGACTTCAACTCCCAGAATTCACCAGCCAGCATGCTGGCTGGTGAATTCTGGGACTTGAAGTCCACACCTCTTAAACTTGCTCAGATCAGAAAACACTGTTCTGACTAAATATTAAGCAGAATAATTTTCTTGCATTTCTTCCTGTTCCATTTCCCCCTTAATTTGATGAAATATTTTTTTTCCAAATTGTTGTTTCAAAGGAAGGGAGAAGCTAGGTAAATTTTTCACAGAATAGAATTCTTCATTGGCCAAGTGTGATTGGGCACACAAGGAATTTGTCTTGGTGCAAATGCTCTCAATGTACATAAAAGCAAAGATACATTCATCAAGAGCCGAGAATCATGAGGTAATAATAGTCATAGGGTACAATAAGCAATCAAATCATAGTAGGAAACAGTGATTATAAATCTTAAGGATACAAGCGACAAAGTTACAGTCATACAGTCGCAAGTGGGAGATGATGGGTGATAGGAACAATGAGAAGATCAATAGTATTAGTAATGCAGACTTTGTAAATAGTTGGACAGTGTTGAGGGAATTATTTGTTTAACAAAGTGATGGTGTTCGGGAAAAAAACTGTTCTTGTGTCTAGTTGTTCTGTGTGCAGTGCTCTATAGCTTCGTTTTGAGGGAAGGAGTTCACACAATATATGTCCAGGATGTGAGGGATCTGTAAATATTTTCACAGCCCTCTTTTTGACTCGTGCAATGTACAGGTCCTCCATGGAAGGCAGGTTGGTAGTAATTGTTTTTTCTGCAGTCCTAATTCTCCTCTGAAGTCTGTGTCTGTCTTGTTGGGTTGCAGAAACAAACCAGACAGTTATAGAGGTACAGATGACAGACTCAATCATTCCTCTCTAAAATATATATTCTTATAAAATATATTATATTCTTATAAAACCTCCTTAAGTTTCACGATGGCCTAAAAATGTTTGTGGAAATCTTGTTCTGCTGATATACAGTTGTTGGTCTGTTGGTCTGCCATCTTTCTGATTTCTCAGACTTCTGTGAAATCCTTCCAGAGAGAATTATTCCCATTTGGCTTGTTTAAATTAGAAAATGCGAACAGGAATCTTCATCCTGACGAAAAATGTGTTAACTGACGACAAGAGCCTCATCAAGTAGACCATTTCTCCATTTTTCCACAAGAATAATCAACTCAAAAACATCACTAGGTGCTATTAAGAGGAAATTCTCAAGCACCCTAATAGTAAGATCCTCAAACATGCTTCTTCTGCAAGGGAAGACTATCTGAAAGATTTAAACAAGTCAAGATTTAATTTTAATGGAACTAGTTCTCTGACTTGGTTTTAGTGGGCAAGGTTCGTGTTCTGATATCCAGGGCAAGATGAGACTCCTTCATTTGAGAATTTGGAGCTGGGCAGCTGTTCAGAGGAGTGGATATAATTGTGGCAGGCTGAACAATTGTGCAAAAAATGTAACAGCAAAATGAATCAATCAGGGATTTTTTCCTGTACCGTACAATGGCAGATACTGGTCTTCATCCATCACAAAAATCCATCATTTTTGGAAAACAGGCATGTTGAGCCGTGGTGGCGCAGTGGTTAGAGTGCAGAACTGCAGGCTACTTCTGCTGACTGCTGGCTGCCTGAAATTTGGCAGTTCGAATCTCACTGGGTTCAAGTTTAACTCAGCCTTCCATCCTTCTGAGGTCAATAAAATGAGGACCCAGATTGTTGGGGGCAAGAGGCTGATTCTGTAAACCACTTAGAGAGGGCTGCAAAGCACTGTGAAGCGGTATATAAGTCTAAGTGCTATTGTTTTTATATCCACAATTTTCTTTTTAAAAGAAAAAAAACCTTGGGCCATGCTGAAGAAGAGGCAAAACAGAAATTTGAATTCGCTCTGCTAAATTTCTTAAATTTCTTGAGATGATTTATTAAACGAGAGTCACCTGTGTCCGGAACACCATGATTTATTTTGTAATGGGGGTCTCCTATTATTAAGCACTGGGGAGAGAAAGGCCAACATTGTCCATCCCATTCTGAGCAATTCTGACTTTCATGCCAAGAAGGGCTCACCTGTCCATCCTTCTCTATCCCAAGTGCGTAAAACAATTCCTCATTGAATTCTCCTGAGCATTTTTCTCTCCCTCTCCCCACCATACATAATATGGCTTGAGGAAGAATTATTAATAGCTTCCTATTCCATATGCTGTATTCTGTGGAAGAAAACCTTTCCAATCTAAGCATCTAATATCGGACGATTTTTAAGGGCGAATGCAGAAGGAGATCAATGCCACCAATGGGACACTGTCAAATGATTGGCCCAGAATTTCCTGGTTCTCCTGAAAACCTGGTGCTCCCCCCCCATCCCCTCCCCACAATGCAAACCAACCCTGTTTGCACTTTGGGGAGCAAATCCTTCTCTCATAAGAGAGGCAGTTGCTTGGCAGAAGAAGGGAAGGCAACAGAGATACGGGTGGGGCTGCCAGGAGCTGCAAGTGCACCCCGGGTGGGAGGCTGGGGAGCCCAGAAGATTGAGGAAGAATTAGGTTATTACATTTCCTCCTTAATTCTTTATCAGAGCAGCTCCCTTCTCCCTCCTTCGCCCAAGAGGAGGAGCAAAGAACGAAAGAAATCAATGCTTTCTGATTTTATAATTTCCCAGGGTGCTTCCTTCGGAGCACCAGGTGCTCAGAGAGGTGACAGAGCTGGTCATGGAAACTTGCACTCCTTCCTCCTCCTCCTCCTTCTCCCCCCCCCTTTCCTTCCCNACTCCTTCCTCCTCCTCCTCCTTCTCCCCCCCCCTTTCCTTCCCGGGGAGAAAGGATTTCGTTGGAATTTCACAACCTTGGAGTGCTTTTGTGAAAACACTCATTTGGGTTTGCACCAAGCTGCTAATGGCGGATGCGAATCCCATGTACATTCGGTGCTCGTTATGGCATGGAATGCACCGTTAATAATGCATCTGTGAAACTCAGCTGCGAGGGAGCCAAATAATTATCCCACCGTCGCGTTCCCTGCTTTAGTGTCATCACAACTGGGGCTTCATTAAAAGTCCTGACAGTAGAGATGTTGTGTGGGAGAGCCTTGGTGTGCCTGTGTGTGTGTACACATGCATGTCAGAGAGAGGGTGTGTGTGTTTGCATACATATATATATATATATATATATATATATATATATAAATATATATATATATATATATATATANTATATATATATATATATATATATATATATATATATATATATATATATATATATGCTATATAATTTAAATTAACTGCAATGCTATGGCTCAGAGGTAATTTGACTTTTTGAAACTGTGGAACCCCTGTGAATTTTCTTCTTCCTCTCTCTCTCTGACTGCTGTATCAGCTGATCATCCCCAGAAGAACAAAAGGTTTATCTGAAGCTATGAAGCATATATTCACCAGCTCCTAGCATCTAGATTAAAAAAAAAAAAAAGGAAAAAGGAAAAGGCGAAGAGAGGGAAAGAAAAAAGAAAAAAAAATCAAAGTGTTCCATTGAACATGTTAATACCGAGCAAAACGTACACAGATAGACGCTAAATCTTAACAGGGATTTAAGCCCTCGGAAAAGCGATCCTCTGATCCGGTCTTCTTGGGTTGGTCTCTCGTAAATGGGGAACCGAGCAGGGGGAAAAATGGAAATAATAAAAATGGGGTTTTCAATAAAGAGGGTACTTCTGTGCCTGTTAGATGGGTTCAAGTGATTGAAGCTTTGACCAACTTAGAGAATTGACAGGCTATTGAAGATTGACTACTAGATACAAAAAAGTGGTATATTTTCCCCTTAGAACATAGAAGAACAGAGTTGGAAGGAACCTTGGAGATTGTCTAGTCCAACCCCCTGCTCGAGCAAGAGAGTCTATTCCAAATATTAGTCTCTACCTAGGATCGAACTCACAGCCACAATTTTTTGGTAAGCTGAACAATAGTGTTCCTTGAGGCACAACTGGGGAACCCTGACTCTGAAAGTTCTGGGCTTCTTTGCAATAAGTAAAAACGACAAATCCGCTCCTTGCACCCATCATCATATCACATGCCCCAATCACCATCCGTCCCAACTTGAGACTTCCCCTCACCCAGGTGCAGAAATAACATGACCTTGAATTAGAAAAAGAATGTTATTGTGTCGAACTACATACACTCCAAGAAATTCCCCCCTCCCACTTTCCCAGGCTCAAGAATGTGGCAGTGTGAGAGCATCTGGTCTCAGTATGGCTTCCAAAGCTGATAGTCTCATTTAACAACAGAAAAGTCAAGGTAATAAAAGTCAAGGTAATAAACATTAGACTGAACCATGCATTAACCCAATGGGCCTGATTCATATCAGTACCTGTGATAAGCAAGGAAAACCACTGCACTGTGGCTGGTTTCACACAGCAGTCCAAGCTGTGTTTAGACTGGCTTGTTTCATTTGGATATAGGACAGCGGGTAAGATTTTTCCCACTCAGAGTGAAGAAAGTGTTTGCCAGAAAGTCTTGAATTCTGAATTATTGTACTGGTATTTTCTGAAGTACAAAGCATCAAAGATGCATTTCTTAGTAATTCTAAGTCAGAAAGTTGCACATCTATATTATGCTAATTAAATTCTTTGGGTTTTGTATGATACAATTAGAATAGAATAGAATAAAATAGAAGAGAAGAGAAGAGAAGAGAAGAGAAGAGAAGAGAAGAGAAGAGAAGAGAAGAGAATTCTTCATTGGCCAAGTGTGACTGGACACACAACGAATTTGTCTTGTTGCAAATGCTCTCAGTGTACATAAAAGAAAAGATACATTTGTCAAGAGTCAAAAATCATAAAATACAATACTTAATAATAGTTATAGGATACAATAAGCAATCAAATCATATTAGGAAAAGTCAGTAAAAATTGTTAGGATACAAGCAACAGAATTATGGACATACAGTCATAAGTGGTAGGAGATGAGTGAAAGGAAGGGAGGATTAATAGCAGTTGTAATTCAGATTTAGTGAACAGCTTGACAATGTTGAGGGAATTATTATTTTGCAGAGTGATGGCATTAAAACACTTAAAAGACTGTTTATAAGAATGAGATGCACTCTTTATCCCATTCTTTCTTACAAGAGATAAAGCTCTTAATAAGAAGAATAAAAACAATAATAGACCCAAGTCCAACACCAGAAATAATTTCTTTCTTTCAAGGATTAATGTCTTGCCTTTCAGGTGGGCAACTCACCGAAGGCATTTTAAAAGTTGCAAACAAAAATACAATGAATGGATTCAATCTGAGTTGGTCACCAAGATCAAACGTTTATTCTTCTAAGTTTTGGGGCTCATCATCAGAGAACCTCTGGATAGTTGAAGTTCTTTGATGATGAGCTCTAGCACAAGGCCAAAAGCTTGGAAGAATGAATACCCCACTAACCTACTTTCCAGTTCTGTTCTCCTGTGCAGGGCAACAAAAGAAGACCCAGCCAATCAGCTGTGAGCGTGGCTTGATGGGCGTGGCATTCTGTGGGTATGGCTTTTATGGCTTGGTGAGCATGGCTTGGCTTGGTGGGCATGGCTTGGTGGGCGTGGCAGGAGCAAAATCTCCCTTCCCTTCCCATCCCACTAACCTGCTTTCCAGCTCTATTCTCCTGTGCAGAGCAACCAAAGAAGACCCAGCCAATCAGCTGGGACTCAAGGAGAGGCAGAGAATAGATGGGGTTGGCGGGGCCAGTCAGAGGCCGTATTTGTCGGTTCTCCGAACGACTCAAAATTTCCACTACCGGTTCTCCAGAACTGGTCAGAACCTGCTGAATACCCACCTCTGGTAGGTTTACTGTAGGTATCTCCTGAAACCATAACTTGTGGTTTCCTTCCCCCCAGAGATTGTCCAGCCCTGTCCTGCTCCTTCCAGCTGGTCTCAAGAATAAATCTTGCTCCCCTGCCCCCACCTCACCAGAATATGCCTTTCCTTACAGCGATTGTGTCTCCAGGCTCCAGTCCTCCTCTCTGCCCCACAAAACTACAGGAAGGTGTGATTGTGTTAGCTGTCTTCTGAGATCCGAGATTCAGGTCAAAAGGGAAAACACTTTTCCAGAGGAAATTGGGTTATGCAAATTGCTGCAAATATCCACACAGGTGTGCGTTTAAGGGACAGGAACAAAGCTCCCACCTAGGTGAGGATTTATCATCTTTCATATCACTTGATATGATTTATTTCGCGGCTTGAGATTGAAGGGGAATTGGGTTAGTTTTTAATCTCTCTCTCTCTCTCTCTCTCTCTCTCTCTCTNTCTCCCTCCCCCTCTCTCTCTCTCCCTCTCCCTCCTTCCTTCTCCCTCCCTCTCTCTCTCTCTCCCTCTCCCTCCTTTCTTCTCCCTCCCTCCCTCTCTCCTTCCCTTTCCCTCCTTCCCTTTCTCCCTCCCCCTCTAAGAGAGAAAAATAGGAGAGCTTCCCCCCCCCTCCCAATTAAACTCAATTATTCAATAGCTAGGAAGGGAGACCCATATCAGCTTAAGATCAGTTGTCCTAAGAGTCATTCTGACACCTTTTGCTTCATGTCAGCGAAGACGCCTTCTGAACAACCTGGAAGTAAAATAATAACAATAACTTTCTGTGCGGTGGAAAATAAAAATACCTTCCCAAGCATTGGGAGCTGGAGGGGAAGAAGCTGTAGGTTCATTTTGCTTCTCTTTACAGCCTACCCCACCCTTCTGCTTTTCTGCTCGAGCTGCAGATTGGGCACTGGGCGCTGGAGGTGAAGTGGGGAGGAAAGAGAAGTGTTTGAATATTGTGCTATGAAGGGAAGAGTCCTACAGAGAAGCAGTTGTGATATTAGAGCAGCACTCCTAAGAGATCCCTTGGCTCGTGTGTACCGATCGGAGTGGCACATTCCCAGACAGCTGGTCGCTCAGCATGGGTTGTGCATGCTGCAAAGAAGTTGGCACACTGGCAAAGGACAGGTAATGCTCTAATTTCCCCAGTGCAGATGCGGCCAGGAATATCTTAATTTATTGGTGTGCTGGCATGCAAGAGGGAAGGCTGCCTGTGCAGCCTCGCATAACTATTAGCAAAAGAAACAGGAGGAAAAAGAGAGAGAGAGAGAGAGAGAGGGAGAGAGAGGGATAGGAAGGGAAAAAGATCAGCTCTTGTTAGGAACTTCTTGGACTGAATGGAGGCCTAGAAATGGTGATCTTTTGCCCTTCTCTTTTGTGGCATGTGGGGTGGTATGGGAGGGCCCTTAATTTTTGATCCGTGAGCAGCGCTCCCGAGACAGACCAGCTATTTTGGGAAAACTGGTTAATCCAAAAAATTGCTTGCTTTGATTATTCCGAAAAATGATTACACAAAATTGATCTCTCTATTTCTCCATTTAAAGTTGGTATATAAATAGGACCATCATTTAGAACTTCTAGTTCTAAGTCCAGGTTGATTGCTGACAGTTGGAACAATTAATCAGTGGAACAACCTGCCTCCAGAAGTTGTGGCTGCTCCAACACTGGAGGTTTTGAAGAAGAGATTGCACAACTATTTGTCTGAAAGGGTGTTGGCTTTCCTACTTGAGCAGGGGTTGGACTAGAAGACCTCCAAGGTCCCTCCTAACTGTCTTATTCTGTTATCCCTCTTGGTGTCACCATCTAGGGTCAAATTATTACTCTGTCAATAGCCTTGCCTTTTTCAAAATCAAATCAAATCGAATCGAATCAAATGTTTATTGTCAATGCACAAGATGTGTAGAATGAAATTGAAATAAGCCTCCCTTGGTACAGCCAAGAGAGCAAACCTATCTTCTGACAATTTTAGTGATTGTATTAGGGGTCTCTCTGTTTGTGTTTGTGGGCTGGGTATTTTTCTCCAAAAAGAATTTTTGGAAAATAGTTGGTCTTTTAGTTGTTTACTCATACTGTGCTCCTGGGTGTCAAGCACCTTATCATTATTCCATTGGCACCCTTGGCGTATTCGCTGAGCAAAATTTGCTGGTCCTCTTGTGCTTGATAGATAGATTAGGCCCTTAAAAATTCTCTTTATACCAGAAATTGAACTGCCTTTGAACAGGCAGACAGCTAATTGCTAGCAATTTGTGTTGCTAACAAGAGGCAAAATGGTAGCATAATATTAGGCTCAACAGTCTGTTAACTAATTTGCTGAATCAGATTTAAAAATATGCCCTTGATAGCAATGGCTTTCATGACAGTGCTTTAAGTCAAATCATTTGAAGCTTTTGTAGAGTGCTTTACAACATCACACTCACTCACTCACACACACACACAAACACAAATGCAAGATACCACTATGGTTTCCTTGGGAGGAAAGCCATGGCAAACCTAAACAGCCATATTAAAAAAACAGAGACATCATCTTACTGACAAAGGTACGTATAGTCAAAACTATAGTTTTTCCCATAATAATTCATGGTTTTGAGAGTTGTATCATGAGGAAGGCTGAGTGTTGAAGAACTGTTGCTTTTGGACTGTGGTGCTAAAGAAGACTCCCAAAGATGCTTTTGGATGAGGCAACTGGATTTTCTAGTTTTTCTCTGAAGACATTTCACTTCTCATCCAAGAAGCTGCTTTATCTCTGAGCAGAAAAAGTTTCTTGGATGAGAAGCGAAATGTCTTCAAAGAAAAGCCAGGAAGTATAGTTGCCTCTTGAAAAAGAATCTTTCAGACAATCATGACCTGGTGTTGTGGTTCACTGGTACAGGTACAGACGGCTGAGATCTCGGAGAGCGAGGACTCAGATGAGGGGCCTGTGTGTGATGCAGGGATGGGGCCAGGACCATCAGGGAGTGGAGTGCTTTCGAGGTTGTGGAAGCATGGCAGCAGTGATGAATGAGGATCACCGAGGAGCCTGTGCCAGTGCGTGTGCATGCAGGGCTGTTTGAAGGAAAAGAGCAGGTGCAGTGGCACGGAGAACTCGGGAGTAAGGCTGTAAGAGTAATAGCCCTCCCTTGAAAGATTAAAAGCCAGCTGAGAAACCAGAGTTCTTTGCAGGAAGCAAATAAGTTTTTTGCACTCAAGCCTTGTGGACTTTGGAAATCTGAAGTTGATGTTTGAAGACTCTTTGTGTTGAATTATTGCTTGTAACTTTATCTAGTGTTCTTTGGCAGCCTTGCACCACCTTGGCAAGGCTGGTTCTTATCAGAGGCAATTAGTTTGGAACAGCCTTTTAACATGAAGGAACGGAATTCATAAAGAATCATTAAAAGGTTTTGCTGTTACCTCTGTTTCATGTTGTTTCTCTTGGAAACAAGGTTTGGTCAGGAACACCCTTTGGATTACTGGAGAATAACACCTGGAGTACTGAGAATCTCCATAGACTTTAAGAGTCCCTTGGAGATCCAATTACTCAATCTTAAAGGAAAATCAACCCTTACTGTTCATTGGAAGGACGGATACTCAAACTGAAGCTCAAATACTTTGGCCACGAAATGAGAAGATAGGATCCATTGGAAAAGACCCTGATGTTGGGAAAGATTGAAGGCAAAAGTAGAAGGGGACAGCAGCGGATGATTAGACAATGTCATCAACGCAACATGAATATGAGTAAACTCCAGGAGACACTGGAAGAGGCCAGGGAGGCCTGATGTGATCCCTGGATTGTGAAGAATCAGACATGACTTAGTGACTGAACATCAACAAAACATTATGGTCTCTGTGTCCTATTGTCCACCTGGAATAGCAGCTATCTGTAGATACATCTTCCACTGGTTGGTGCCAGGGAATGGAGGGGCAAGGATCAGACATGGTTGCAAAGGCTGAAAGTGAGAATGTCCCTAAATCATGATATGGATGCTTTATTTTGTCTATTATGAAGAACCCAAGCTTTGTATGGAAGCTTGGGTTTCACGCATTCTCATGCACTAGAATACACAGGTAGGGCTATCCAGTTGTTCAGAAGTGTGAAAATCAAGCATCATGCTTGACGAGAAGATCAGGAATAAGCCATTTAGTATCCCTGAAAGACAACTTGCTACCAGCTGTTTGTAACAATGCATGGCCACAAGTGGTGCAGCATTGCTATTGTAAGAACCACCTGGTAGTTCATGTGAAGCAATGATAAGTTTGCAACAATTGTTTCCCAGGTTTTATTCTAGAATAACATCCCAACATCCTTGGAACATCCTAAAATCCCTGTTAAGAAGATCAGGTAACAGGCTACAAAAGATACCTCCACTTGACATCTAGAGGGCAAACATTGGTTTCATCATGTTATAGAAAAGCATGGCATTTTTTTTCCACATTCTGAACCTACTGAGGACATGCCTTTAAACCTTTTGGATAAGAACCTGGAAATCTGGAAGTTATGGAGATTGGAAGCTACGTCCCTTTGTATATGACTGTCATGGTTCTTCAAGCATTTTTTAAGGTCCCTTTTTCCAGACAACATAGCCCATACAGATCAAAATTTTGCCCCCTGGCAGCTCCATTTTTAAGTCTGGCAAAACACACGCCAGATCTGATTTCAGCCTGACCTGCTTGCATTTGAAGAGGCATGCTTAATAGGATTGAAAGGAAAGAAATGTTACTTTTCATCACACCAGACAACAAAGAGAACCAGGGAAAACGAAAATATTATTTTGTTTGAACAAATTACAGCTTGTCTCTCGGGCTATTTCTTTCTTTCCAGGGCGTAGATGAAGAAAAGCACTTTAATATCATTCCATCAAACTAAAAATTTAACTACATTTTTTTTCCTGTACAGATAAAATGTGTTCGGAGGATTCAAAGAAGATTAAAGTTCACCTAAGAAAAGAGTATTCAAATTTGAACAGCTAATGGAAGCCTGGCAAAATAAAAAAGAAAAAAGTTAATGTCTATATCTTTCCTCTAAGGGACTTAGATTTCGGTATTCTTATAAAAACACATTGAGTTTATTTCATTTCTGTGTCTCCGCAGACTGCATTCTTGTAATTTCAGTAAGTGTTATAAATGTTATTTTAAGTATTATAATGCTAATCCCTACTGGCAATAAGGGGTTGGAGGCACCATTTCCATTACTAAGGTAATGTTTACCTCAGATAGCATATAAATGTTTTTTTTTCCTTTCCTGCAGTAAACTCTCTGCTCCCAATTGCTTAATCAACCATGGAAAAAGAGGGGGTAGAGGTAGGAATAGGGAGGGGCAATTCAACTGGTTTAATATTTTAGTTGCTCACAGTAGACGAGCCACATGGATGTTTCCATTCATGGGAGCTGGCTTTGCCTGGGAAGTTGACCATCCCAATGGCACAGAGTGGAGTTCTTGGCAATAGCTGGAAGGGTTCCTATTAATATAAATATCATGGCCATGGCATGAATCTTCTTTGAACTCTTGGGGCATCTCTTCATTGCCTGAGATCCAGCCAAGGCTTCCTAGAATCTTGCAATTGTTCAAACGGTTGAGTTGCATTCCAGTCACGGCACCTAACGCCGCTCTTGCGAGTATCAAGAGATCCCTGTGTAAGTTTTCTTCTGCATCACATCACTCTAAAAAATATTTCATTATGCCTGATGAAAGTTAAAAACTTTTCTTCTTCCATTCTCTCTCTCTCCTTCTCTCTCTCTCTCTCTCCATCTCTTTCTCTCGCTCTTTCCTTCTGTCTCTCTGTTTCTCTCTGTCTCTCTCTCTCCTTGTCTCTCTGTCTCTCTTTCTCTCTCCCTCTTTCCCTCTCTCTGCCTCCCTCCCTCTCTTTTTCTCTCTCTCTCACCTTCTCTCTCTTTCTCTCTCCCTCTCTTTCTCTCTCCCTTTCTCTCACTCTCTGCCTCTCTACCTCTCTTTTTCTCTCTCTGTCTCACCTCTCTCTTTCTCTCTCTCTCCTTCTCTCCCTTCCTCTCTCTCTCTCTCTCTCTCTCTCTCTCACACACACACACACACACACACACTTTTTCTCTCTCNTTCCTCTCTCTCTCTCTCTCTCTCTCTCTCTCACACACACACACACACACACACTTTTTCTCTCTCTCATTTTGTTGCAGAATAATGGGCTACTTAGTTAAGGATCCAATTTGACTTTCCCAGTTTTTAAACATGTGTCGTGCGCTTGGCTTAACGAATTTAGATTTTAGGAAAGGGATGTTACTTTCATCTGCTTAAAACCAGGGCAAACGGCCTCCGGCCTTTCTATAAAGAGCCAGTGCTGTAAATGCACAAGGGGTGAGGGATAGTGAGAATTCTAGCATGAACTAAGATAAAATAATTGAGGAATAATAGAGTGCGCAGTGCTTCGGTTGCTCATGTACAAGCCTCAGGGTCCAATTATGGAGACTTCTGGCCCCTCCATCTGTTGCTCCTCTGGAATGTCCACACAGAGGAGATCAGCCATTCCTATTTTCACCTTTTTCTATTGGTGTCTGTTAGTGTTTTCAGTTATACATACTTATATCTGGATCCTAAGCTATGCCCAGCCTAATCTGAAGCTTATGAGTATGTATACAAGCCAGTTTTGTCAATTACAGTATGAAGGTTGGATTTCACTGATCAATGGACCAAGATAGGAAGGAAGGAAGGAAGGAAGGAAGGAAGGAAGGAAGGAAGGAAAGGAAGGAAGGAAGGAAGGAAGGAAGGAGGGAAGGAAGGAAGGAAGGGATGAAGGGAGACATGAAGGGAGACATGGACGGAGGGAGGGAAGGAAGGAGGTGAGATAAGGAAGGAAGGAAGGAAGGAAGGACGGAAGGAGGGAAGGAAGGAAGGGATGAAGGGAGACATGAAGGGAGACATGGACGGAGGGAGGGAAGGAAGGAGGTGAGATAAGGAAGGAAGGAAGGAAGGAAGGACGGAAGGAGGGAAGGAAGGAAGGGATGAAGGGAGACATGAAGGGAGACATGGACGGAGGGAGGGAAGGAAGGAGGTGAGATAAGGAAGGAAGGAAGGAAGGAAGGACGGAAGGAGGGAAGGAAGGAAGGGATGAAGGGAGACATGAAGGGAGACATGGACGGAGGGAGGGAAGGAAGGAGGTGAGATAAGGAAGGAAGGAAGGAAGGAAGGAAGGAAGGAAGGAAGAGGTGGTGTTCAGCGGGTTCTGACCAGTTCTAGAGAACCAGTAGTGGAAATTTTGAGTAGTTCAGAGAACCAGCTCTGACTGGCTCCGCCCCATCTATTCTCTGCCTCCTGAGTCCCAGCTGATTGGCTGGGTCTTCTTGGGTTCCCCTTCACATGAGAATGGAGCTGGAAAGGAGGTTAGTTGGGTGGGGAAGGAATGGTGATCTTACAATATCCTTCCCCTGCCATACCCACCAAGCCCCCCCCCAGAACCAGTAGTAAAAAAATTTGAATCCCACCACTGTAGACATGGAGGGAGGGAAGGAGGGAAGGAAGACCCTAAAAGAAAGCACTTTGCCTCAATCAAACTCAACCCCTCCTCTTCCTGACCCAATAAGAGTGTGAAACTTCCATCGCGCCTGCAACCTCTTACCCCCAACCTTTCCTAGCTTCCCCCTAGGTGTACGGCTTGCCCTTCAACCACCTTCGAAGGGTTACAAGTTGCATGCTTCAGGTTACCACTACCTTCCCCACCATAAGCAGGGACAATAAGAAGGAGAAGGATATTTTTTTTCCTTTCAACAGAGAAGAAACAAGTCCAACAAAACAATATATTAAGGGAGGGGGGGGGGAGAGAAAGCCATGTTTTCAAAGGTTTTTGCAGTCAACGCTCCAGGGGAAAAAAAGCCACNATTAAGGGAGGGGGGGGGGAGAGAAAGCCATGTTTTCAAAGGTTTTTGCAGTCAACGCTCCAGGGGAAAAAAAGCCACTCATCTATGTCTGAGATTGCTTCGCAGACACATACTTCTGGGCCTGTGTTATCCCCACTCCACAGATGAGCAGAAAATACAGTTTGCTTTTTTCCTCCTCTCTTCTTTTTTTCTTCTTATTTCTGGTTCTGTGTCTGTGGTCCATGGAGTTCTCCAAGCTCTGCAATTTTATCAAGAAACCACAACGAACGTTTTAATGGAGGCATTTGCTTGCGCGCTCCCCAGAAGGGCTGGGTATACTCCTGCTTATACTATTCATCAATATCTGCTCACTGTTCCTGAATGTTAATAATGCCTTCATCCAATCTTATCTGGTGGCAGTAGTAGGGAAGAAACTACCCTGCTGAATTATTATATTATAATATAATAATTATTATATTATTATTATAGCATCCTAGAAGGTCAAATCTTGGGGCATTGTGGGAATTTTTTTTCAGGAAATACAGCTTCCCGTATTCAGACATGGCTGTTAAGTAAGCCATCATCAGCCACGATTGAATACGGGAAGCTGTATTTCTTTTTTCTTCAAAAATTCCCACAATAAGTAAGCCATCATTAGTGGGACGCAGTGGCTCAGTGGTTAAGATGCTGAGCTTGTCAATCAGAAAGGTCGGCAGTTTGGCAGTTCGAATCCTGAGCACCACGTAATGCAGTGAGCTCCTGTTACTTGTCCCGGCTTCTGCCAACCTAGCAGTTTGAAAGCATGTAAAATGCAAGTAGGAAAATAGCAGCCACTTTGGTGGGAAGGTAACAGCGTTCTGTGTGCCGTTGGTGTTTCATCGTGCCAGCCACATGACCACAGAGACATGTTTGGACAGCGCTGGCTCTTTGGCTTTGTACTGGAGATGAGCACCATCCTGTAGAGCTGGAAACGACTGGCACGTAGGTGTGAGGGGAACCTTTACCTTTAAGCCATCATCGGGGAGCTAAACAAGGTGGTTTTTGTAAGGAAGAATAAGCAGACCATCTAGCCCAAAAGTGTTTCTCCTTCTTACTTCTGTTCTTTCCATTTTTATGGAAGCCTCCTCTTGTTCTTTCCATTTCTGGTTGCAGCTTGGTTTTGGTTTCTCATTTCTTTTTTATGAGCCCCATTATTACATATTTGGTCTGTCAAGTAGAATTCCTTCTCAGTGTTGTGAAGAAATATTGGATCATAGAAGAAGGGGCATTCCCCCTCACTCCTTCATCAGTGAAAATCTGGTTGTGGAATTCCTTAAGTCTATGAACAATTGCATTTTTAAATAGAAATATAAGTGTGGATGTCTTTTGTGTAGCACTGAGTTTCATTGGTGGAACATCCATGTCTCCATGCCTGTTTTGCTTCTGTTCTCCATCTCCCCTCTATTAAACAATGCCATCTTGTGGGACTGTGGCCTTTGTGTTTTCACCTGCCTTATGGAACAGTTTCCTCCCAAATCCTGACCCTCTTGAACTTCCAGAGTACCATAAAAATCTGGCTTTTGCCCTAGGCACCAAGCCAGGATGTTAAATGGGACCAAAATATCTGTGGTTTGTTTGATGAATGTATTATATAGTGCCTCAATTAATATATAATGGTCATTTTAATTCTGATTTCTAATTGATTTGTAGAGTTGAGCACCCAAAGTTCATACATGAGATAAGCAGCCACATACATTTTCCACAGAAATAAATTATTTTTAAATTATATATATGTGTGTGTGTGTATACACACACACACACACACACACACATATATATATTCTTAAGTTTTTGTGGGTACTTACATGTATGGTATTCAGCTTTGTTCGGGTATTTTCCCACGTCATTGTAGTTGTGCTTTTAAAGTTGTAGCAACGTTTCAGCAGAATCTCATCTGCCATCATCAGGCTTCTGTATTGAGTTGGTCTGTATTGAGTTCGTACAGAAACCTGATGATGGCAGATGAGATTCTGCCGAAACGTTGCTACAACTTTAAAAGCACAACTATAATGACGTGGGAAAATACCCGAACAAAGCTGAAAATCACACACACACACACACACACATATATAATTTTTTAAACAATTTACATTCCTATTGTGTGTGAACAGAGTTGATTCCGGGTATCACTCATATTTATCCAATTCAAAATAACAGTGTTAATAATCTCTATCACATTTATCCTTTTAAAGTAATCCTCATTATATTATTCAAACATACATTGGCAAAAAATGTCTAACTCCTTATCTCTGTCTTCTTGTTCAATCTAAACATTTCTCTGTCGTACCTGAACAAATTTGACTAGAAATAATTCATATTAATCCAATTCATGTTAATAATTCATTGTTAATAATCTCTATCACATTTATCAAATTTTTATAATCCTTATTTAACATACATAAACAAAAAATGCCTGACACCTCATCTTTATCTCTATCTTCATCTTTATCTTTCCTGTTCAATCTAAACATTTCTTTATTATATATGAACAAATGTAACCAGGTGTCATTCATATTAATCCAGTCCATGCTAGCATTATTGATAATCTCTATCCCATGAATCAAATTTATATAATCCTCATTATATTACATTTATGGTTGTTTTAATTCTGGTTCCTGTTTGCTTTGTAGAACTGATCACCTCAGAGTTCATACATGAGATGGTCAGCCATTTTCTACAGAAAGAAATTCTTATTTCATTCTCTTTTCCCTGAGCCTAAGGAAATGGGATGGAAACTTGTAGGAATTTCCCCAGTGAATCAAGATGCAAAGCAATTGGCACCCATGTCATTCAGGCAGCCATAAGCGTACCCCAAAACAGACCGCCACGAAATGACTTCCCAAGTGAAGGTTGACAATATTTCTCTTTAGCACAATCTTTTCTAACAAGAGAGGCTGCTTCTCTCTCTCTCTCCCTCTCCCTCCCTCTCTCCCTCTCTCTCTTTATTTCTCTTGATTGCTAGGGCTGTTTAATATTGTGCGAAGAATCCCAATAGCAAATGGTGGTAAAGACAAATTAGAGACTTTTTGGCTGTCTTAGTGGGTCATCTCCCAGCAGACGTAGGCAAGGGCACTGTAAAGAGATTCCATCTGCAGGGCCTGAAAATGCCATTTCCCCATCTGCTAGATGGATGGTGAACTCGGCACACTATAGAGGAGGCAAACACACTTCCGAGCCAGGTTTTCAAATGAAGCTGTGAAGGAGGGGAGAAAGAGTAGGCTTGGGTTCAAAATTGGAACTTGCAGCTTTTTTTGCAAGCAACTCTGGAATGACCTTTATGAAATTCCTTTAAAATGCTGGAGGAGCATTCCCAGTGGTGCACTGGCAAACAGTAGAGGAATTAAGATTTGGTCAGTGTAGAATCTAGGGATGAAAACTTCAGAATTATTATTAAACTTGTCTGTTTGGTTGAGGTTCTGAAAGCAGTTGAATATCACTTTCCTGTTTTGAAGAAAGAGAGTAATTGGGATACCAATAGAACAGAATATTTGTAGCTCAGGGTTGAACTGAGGGGTCCTTGTTTGGTTGTTTTCTTGCAAATGTTTCATTACCCAGCTAGGTAGCATCATCAGTGCTAGTAGGGAGTAGAGTTTGCTCTCTGTTCATATGCAAGTAGTTTATCCTATCAGTGTTGTAGGAGTGTTCTTGATTAGGCTGTTATTTATTGTTTGTTGTCTGATTGGGGTGTTGTTTACTGCCTGATGGTTGGTTTAGCATTACTCTTGGTGTTAATCTCTGTTGAGATCTGTATGTTGACTGCAGGCAAGGAGATATTTTGGGCTTTTTTGAGGGTGTTATTATTGCTTTAATAGCAAGAGCAGGTGTGGGCTTGAATATTGAAAGCAGAATTTCAAAACATGAGCTGTTTTTTTTTTCACTGATAGTTGATTATGTTATATGATTGGCATATGTGTTCATTAAAGCCTCTTTCGAAATGTAAAATGGGGAGAAGTATCAGAAAGCTTGTGAGGAAGGAGATTTCCCTGATCCAGTCATGTCATATGCATTTTTGTACATTGAGCTGGTCGTAACCTAATGGCAACTGATGAAGTAGAACATATCAAAAGCACTAGGAAGAGTTTTGCTTTTACTGACATACTGATATATATACACACACATGTGTACATACATACAGCATGTATGTATACATGTGTGTGTGTGTGTATACACATACATACACATGCACACACAGATAGAGATTTGATATATCACATTAGGTCTTGTTTTACTGAACCATTTCTTAAACGAAGCACAATTGAATTTACACTGTATGTCTAAATAATAACCAAATTAAGATTTAGGTCAGTGACTGGCTGACAGTCCCATGTACCTCTGCATATACCTGGAAACTCAAATGCTTTAATAAATGGAGTACTTGACCCCAAGGTCAGATACATGCCTTCTGTTATCTGCACAGTGCTACTTTTAAATGCTCATTTCCCATCCTCATGGCAGTAGTCTGAATACCACTTTCTCGTAGATATTTGACTTTCAATTTTTTTTTTGCTTTCTCGCTCCCTCTCTTCTTGCGAAGCATTAAAAGTATGTTTGCAAAGTGAACGGATTTGTCTGAAAATGCTCAGGGTTTTTTCCCCACCCCTCCAGTCATGGGAGATGTGGTTGGGTGCTGAGGAATTCATTACCTCTCACATATAATGAGGGTCAGGATGAGGCCGTCCTAATAATTTCCTGGGTCCCTTGTCATTCTCCAAGACCCATTAGATAGGGAGCTCTGATTATTCCAATACTCAGTGCAATAAAGATGCCATGGAAGAAGAAGATTGCAAGCCACAACTTTTAAGGTGGGGGGAGGGATGTCAGCCCATGAGTGGGACACCAAGGCATCAGAGCAGCTTAATCACTTAAATGGAGCCTATTAGTAAATTTAGTGGAAAGGTGTTACAGAGAAGTCTTTGACGCCTCTGCCTTCGTATGTTTGGAAAGGAGATCAGTTATGAGACTATTAAAATGTTATTTTGATAATTAAACCCACAGCTGTTGCAAGGGCATTGGGGGCAGGAGCCGATGAAGCAGCAGACTGCACAATGGATTGGCTAAATAAGGGGTGGGGGGGGAGAGGAAGGAAAGAACAAAGGAAACACAAAGTCCCATCATTGTGCATCAGAGAGGATCATTTTGATGTTCCTCTTCAGACTAAAGAAGGCATTTATAGACATAGCGTTTTGAGGAAAGAGAAGGTGTCCAGCAGTTATGTAAGAGAATAACAGAGTTGGAAGGGACCTTGGAGGTCTTCTAGTCCAATCCCTTGCTCAAGCAGGAGACCTTATACCATTTCAGACAAATGGTTGTCCAATCTCTTCTTAAAAATCTCCAGTGATGGAGCATCCACAACTTCTGCAGGCAAGCCATTCCACTGATGAATTGTTCTCACTGTCAAGAAATTTCTCCAAAGTTCTAGATTGCTTCTCTCCTTGATTAGTTTCCATCCAATGCTTCTTGTCCTGCCTTCAGTGTACCTATTTCTCTCTTTCTTTGTGGCCACCCCTTAGATTTTGGAATATTGCTATCATGTTACCCTCCAGTCCTTCTTTTCATTAAACTAAGGTAAAAGTTCCCCTCGCACATACATGCTAGTCATTTCCAGCTCTAAGGGGTGATGCTCATTTCCGTTACAAAGCCGAAGAGCCAGTGCTGTCTGAAGACGTCTCCGTGGTCATGTGGCTGGCATGACTAAACCCCAGAAGGTGCATGGAATGCTGTTACCTTCCCATCAAAGTGGTCCCTATTTTTCTTCTTGCATTTTACATGCTTTCGAACTGCTAGGTTGGTAGAAGCTGGGATAAGTAATGGGAGCTCGCTCCATTATGTGGTGCTAGGGATTTGAACTTCCAAACTGCCAACCTTTCTGAATGACAAGATCAGCGTCTTCACCACAGAGCCACATTAAACTAGATATACCCAAATCCTGCAACCTTTCTTCATATGGTGTATTTCTTTCTGACAGTATTATTCATACTTTAGGAAGTGATCCCTCTTCTCTTCCTTGAACGTTGCCCAGGCTAAGTTGCTGAGAGGTTTTCAACCACCAAGCTACTTCTGGAAGCCCATATCTTCCATTCTTCCCCTAAAGAGCACTGTGTTGCTCTTATATGGAACAGGTTGATATACTATCCCCTTTTGGATGTTCTGCATTGGCTCTTCCTAGCCACAGCAGCTTACTAAGGCATGCAAAACAGACCTGTGTGAATTGTTCATTGTATGCAAACTGCCACGTGGATTTCCTAGTTTAACACAAAAGCACCAAGTCTATTCCATTTCTTTCCCCACAAGAAGTATCGCTAAGATTTAACTGAGAATCCTAAAAATAGCCAACCAGTTTTGTAAAGAGTTATTTGCAAATAAATAATAAGGGAAAAGTAAAATCAAATCTGGGATCTGCCAGTATCAGGACCTTGGATAGTTCAATGAAGGAGGTTTTTAAAATTGGTTTGACACTCTATGAGACAGCTGTTGTTCCAGCAATGTTTCTGTTCCCCTCTCACTCTCATCCCCACTTCTCATAGAGTAAGGCCATTGTAACTGTGCTCCGTGCTGGTCTGTAATTTATCATTACAAATAATTAATTGCCATTTTTATTGCAGTTGGATATATGCTTTTGTATGGGTTTATTGCTTTTACTATGGCGAGATGGGTGGCAAACAAATTTAATGAATAAAATAAATAAATACTCTTTGAGTATTTATACTTAAGAACTCTATAAAACCAAGGACTAGCGGTGACATGATAGCAGTGTTCCATTCTTTGAGGGGCTGCCAACAAAGAAGACAGATGAGGAAGAAGGATCAATGACAACTCGCTATGGTCAACTCGCCATGACCAACTCTCCATGTAACAAGAGTTACACTAACATCAAAGAAATAGTGTAATAGAATCATTAAAGAAAGGATGCCAAAGGAGGGACAAAATAAAATGTGAATGACAAAAAATAAAATATTTTTAAGAATATTTTAAACAATGAAATTGAATTGTTGAAAAAAGAGTTGGCCATGGCAAGTCGGCTGTGTTGAGTTGGCTGTGCAGCAGAGGTTACTGATTTCATTGTGAGAGGTGGCAGTACTGTGTGCACACAAGAAAAGTCGCCTGTGGAATGTCTGATTTGACTGGAGTTCTGTACATGGAATCCAAAATACGTAGAACTTTTCAGCATGACCTATTTTCTGCTCCACAAAATTAGCATCTAAAGTACAGAGAGAAATGTGTGGGTGATACCATGCATTCTGCATGCAAGCAACCTCCATCACAAGATCAGAACTAGCATCTACTTCATGTAATCATATTATCAACCTTATGGGCCACTATTGCTATTGCTGCCTTTTTAAGTCTGTAAATGATCATCTTTTGGGTATACATTGTCAGCATAAGGTGGACTAAACCTCCTTCCCAACTACACTTCTACACTAAACTTCTATATTTGTACTGTAGATGGAAGGATTTGAGGTCAAGTGAACAGGTAGGGTTTGATTGTCCAGTCACATTTTTATGAAACATTTATATTGCTTTCCAGAGTTTGGAGAACATGCTAGAAGTTCTCACCAGTGAGAACTTCCCAGCTGTTTGGAACAGACTGTGCTTGCAAGGCATGTGCTCTGCGGTAACATCAGAGTTACCCAGTAGTGTTGCCGCATCTCTGTTAGCTCACTGCTTACTAGCTGCGCATCACCACTGTAATCATTTTCAGATTTACAGGCATTAAATATTTTAATTTAATGCCTTGGCTGTCTAGTAATTCATGCACTTAATTATATGATAATTACTCAAATTAAAGAAGTACAGCTGTTGCTGTATTGGTTCTTTAAGGGATCTGAGATTGGGGTTTTTTTGGGGGTGTGTGTGTGCTGTTTTATTTCATACGTGCATGGGTACGTGTGTGTGTGTGTATACATGTGGGAGCTGCAACTGTGGGTTGTGTTGTCTTGGCATCTCCCAACAGGTGAAAACCCTGTGCTAAATTTAAGAAGCATCTAACAAAGACAACATACAGATGTAATTATTTCACTCTTCGCTCTCCTGTTGTCTCACTGGAGAACAGAATAAGTTGGCAGCTGGGCATTGGGCTCGGGCACTGGCTGTTCTTATAACTCCTTGCAGATTATGTTCATAAAAACACAAGACTAAGCTGAGCTCTCTGCATTTGGACTCCAGGAAGAAAAGCACGCTGGCTGGATGGATGGATGGATGCCTGCATTGCCCTGTCTGGCCTAATTATAAGCTAAGCAATTTTATCATGGGCTTATTGGAGTCCGTATAAAAGTCTATTTTGTGGCACGTGAGCCTGCTATTCAGGAAGTTTGTCCACATTTGAAATTACATTCAAACCCCCAAGATTGCCAGCTCTTAAGATGAAAAAATGTCTGGTTCTCTGAGTTAAGGCTGGAGAGTCAAATTCAGCGGGGACCCAGGGAGTAAAGTCCAATTATTTCTGGCAGATTTGGAGAAAGAAAGCAGAACAAAAGCTGGATAGCTAATACATACTGCTAAAAAAAGGGAGAAAGAAACAGTTGGGGCTATTCTTGCCCTTTGCTTTTCTGGCCACTAGAATGGGCAGGTCTGTAAGCTATGAATCCATGTTTCTCTATTTTATAAGCAATAGCAACAGTACTTAGGCTTATATACTGCTTTACAGTGCTTTATAGCCTTCTCTAAGCGGTTTACAGAGTCAGCACATTGCCCCCCAAAATCTGGATCCTTGTTCTACCCACTTCAGAAGGATGGAAGGCTTAGTCAACCATCTGGAGCCTGGTGAGATTTGAACTGTCAGATTGCCAGCAGCCAACAGTCAGTAGAAGTAACCTGCAGCACTGTACTTTAACCACTGTGCCACTGTGGCTCATAGTAGCTTTATAGTAGAAGTTTCTTCATTCATAAAAGAACCCCAGCCTTTCCACCTGGCACCTGCCCTAGAGTGAAGGCTATCAACATCTTATAGTGGATGGATGGATGTCTCATAATCACCAATCAGGCACATTCTCTATTCTCCTGGTTTGTTGACCATCACAAATTTATGTATATCACCAGATGTGTCCTTTCATTCATATTAAAAAAAACTGGTATTCCACCATTCTTGTCAGTTGATGTCCAAGTAATTGTTCACACAAAATACTGAACTGTAAAATAGATGAATAGCAAAAGTGTCCTGTGTTGTTTTTTTTCTGGGATAGGGATAGGAGGAGGAAGGGCAGACTTAATTTGGGGCCTAAGTACCATTTGTATGCTTGGAGAAAAGGTTTTACAATAAAGGGATGACAAAGATACCTATCTAAGGTAGCTTCCCATGGTTGGACTATATTGAACATGGTTCTGACTGAATTAGTTAACATAGGAAGAAACATCTCTGTATATCATGACCCCCAGCCATGCTAGGTAACAATGGATTTCATTCCTGACCACCAATGCCCATTAGAAGCTCATGTCATGTCAGCTTAACCATATTTTGATTGGGTGTGATGACTAGAATATTCTTCTCTTTTTCTTCCAAGAAGCTCAAGTTTTCTTGCAAGGCTTTTCCAATCATCCCTTTTAATTTCACAATCATATCCCAGGGTAGATAACAGCAAAAGAAACAATGGTTATCTTAAGGTGACCTAGATGGCAGAATCAAGGCTTGTATCCAGTATTCTATTCTAATATCACACCCCACTAGCTTTCTTGCAGATGGTAGGTTAGTTTATTGTGGCCAGATTCATTCATCATTTCCTCAGACAGCCAACCTGCAATTGATTTGAACTTGATATATCTTTTGTTCAAAATTACAGTAGTTATTTATGTTATTAGTTACACAGTCAGCTAGGTGTTTAGAGTGGATTTGATATTTTTTATCCATCTATCATCCTTCCCAAGGACCTGGGATAGGTATATGTTCTTGTTTGATGGTGTTGTTGCAGGATGTAAAGTGTTCCAAGTAAAGCTGCCTTTTGCAGTTGACCAATGTCGATTTTGTTAATGCCAATGGTGCACAAGGGATGCTCCAGATGTTTTGCCACCGTTCTACTTGTATTTGCAGTCTTTGTAATTTGTGATCCTCCTCCTTCCTCCTCTTCCTCTTCTTCTTCCTCCTCCTCCTCCTCCTCTTCCTTTTCCATTTAAACTCAGTCTAACTGAACTAGCTAAAATCATATTATTTTAATATTGTTTGGAATGGCTTGAGAAAAGACAGCTCAAAAACCTGCAAGGCAATGTGATACAACAAATAGAGTCAACAGCAGATATAACACTTACCTCTATAATTCTCAGCAATTTTTCTTTTTCCTCCTCCTCCTCCTCCTCCTCCCCCCCCCTTNAGATATAACACTTACCTCTATAATTCTCAGCAATTTTTCTTTTTCCTCCTCCTCCTCCTCCTCCTCCCCCCCCCTTTCACCATTACTATTACTATAACAGGAAACTTAGTTCTGCTTTTATTTAACTCTCCAGTCCTCTGATTTTGCGAATTGCTGCTTTAGTGTTACATTTGCCACCAAAAGGATTTCAACATTTTTAAACCCCTGTACGCAGACAATTTTCAGCCAGCTTACAGCAGCTGCAGCGTCTTGCTGATAGATTAAAAGCAGCTCCCAACCTCAGAATGAAGTACATTCAAACTCCTGTGGAGTTAAGCTGGGGCGAGGCCTCTGCAGCTGTCACTTTTAGGCCAAGTTTCCAACTGAACTCCCAAGGATAAAGATACAACTTTTTTTTTAGAGCAAAGTTAAAGTCTTCTAAATATGGGGAACCAATTATGGACGAAACGTGTGTGTTTTCCACTTAAAGGAGCTGATTTTTTGCCAATGGGAGGATATTGTTTTTAACTGCCACATCTCAGAAACCTGTGATAGCGCCTGGGTTTTTATTTTGTGTTGCAAGGCACATTTTGAACATTTGCAGCTTTGCCTCTGCAGCACTTTGGAAGGCAAAATGACACACAGAGGGGCAGACGGAGTATTTAAAGGGGACGGTATCCCTAGTGGCACATCAGGACAGCCATTTTGGCAGGCCAAAAGAAGACATAAACAGACAGCAAAGGCTATCTGAAAGCAGAGTTCTGTGATGGAGAAGATGAGACCAAAAACCACCACACATCTTTCTGGCTTCCATCAAAACCAAGGTCACAAGGTTACTTACCTGCCTTGAGAAACATCTAATCATTTTGATTGGAAAATAAATGAAAATTGTAGCTCAAGACCCAAAAGTAGGTAAATCTCCACTTCAGGAGCAGAAAACCTGTCTTATAAATGGCAATTAAGCCTATGTCATTGCAAGAAAACCTTGAAAGGAACATTTCAAATCACTCAGAGACATCACGTTAATGAAGTCGTAAATCAGGCTGGGAAATTCCTCTTATGGTTTCTAAGACTTCTAGTTGACTCCTGACTATCATCAACTCCTGACTATCAGTAAATATTTTCCTTGACTCACACCTGTGGAGTTCTTCCTTCCTTGATCTTACTCAACAGCATTATGCCTCTCTTACACTAAGTCTTCCTTGTTCCACTCTTTCATTGCACTAGGGTGTTATTAGACCTCTGTAGAAGTTCTAGTGGCACTCATTTGACATAAGGTTCTTTTTAGTCTATAATTCACAGCCAGCTACATCAGGCATAAAACAATACTCTAATTAAGGAGGAGGAAACTACACTCACTCCAAAACTGGCAGGGCAAACTACAGACAGCCAACACACACAACACTTGTACTGATCATGATGATGTTACTTAGTTGGGTAATGAAACATCTGCAAGAAAAGAACCACGTTCAGAGAGCACCAAGGAACCCACATTTCAACCTTGAGCTACAAATATTCTGTACCATGGGAATTCACGGGCATTCCGTTCAAACACAAATGAAGGTAAAGCTGACAAATAGATTTGTTTGCATTTCAGAAATTCTGCATTCGTCATTGACTTCATGTTGTTCAAGCTGGGCAACTTTAAGACGTTGGCTAGGGAATTCTGGGAGATGAAGTCCATACATCTGAAGGTTGCCAGGTGTGAGAAACATTGACTTTGATCCTTAAGCAATAGGGATTATTTAGATCTTTTCAAAAGGACTGTTTTAAATTGTTTTGATTTGAAGCCATACTTTCTCCAAAGCAACAAATTGGTTTTTTTAAAAATAATAATTTATTAAATTTATTGTATGATTTTATTGCGTTTACTATGGTGAGATGCATGGCAAACAAATTTAATAAATAAATAAAAATAAATAAATACTCACATGGGTTCTTAAGAACTCTACAAAACCCAAAGATTAGGGGTGACAGGATAGTATTCCAGTATTTATTTATTAAATAAATATCATCATCATCTTTTAATGACCCCATAATCCCTTGCGAGGTGGAGTCTGGGCAACTGAATTGAGCTGAATGATTACTGGCCAGATGCCTTTCCTGTTGCCAATGCGGAGTTACATTCAATAGATATATTCTCATCGTGCCCAGAGAGAGAAATATCTCCTGGGATACCTGGGATCAAATTCACAGCCTCCTCATTGTGATGCAAGAGCTCCACCTCTAGGCCACTGCTCTATTTATGAAATAAAAATCCAGTATTACATGTATTAATAATATTTATTTATTAAATCTTCTGCCCAACTTCCAGTGACTCTAGATGGTTTCCCCAGAGATCTCTTCATTCCAGTCTTCCCCTAATACCCCAATAGTTTATAAAAATATATATGTTATCCCCTGAAGTACAAATATTTTTGACAACAATGAATTTTGCATCTTTAAAATCTCTCCCTTGTAGCTGAACTATCCTGATATCATGCAATGTTCATAATCAGTCTTTTAAATTTTGGCTCAGCTTGGTAGCTTCACTAGTGAAGGTCCTGTTCATGAAGCCCTGTTTTCTTGCTACCTATCTAGCAGAGGTCAGAAAAAGGCATCCCTTTATGCCGATCACACAGAACAGGAATTTTTAGGTTATACCTGTATGTAATAAGCTCACCCACCTCTGCCACCAGGACTGATGGCAGTTATTGTTATTGTTGTTGTTTTGTTTTGTTTTTAAAAGAGAAGTGTTCTTGCCTTCCAGGGCTGGTAGATGGCTTTTTGAAAATGTACTGCTCCCACGGAGAAATATATTTGAGGCTTTCCCTGCTGGTCACCAGAATTAAATTTATGGTTGCCACTGTTAATCTGTTGACTAGATTTGTGGATTCGCACTCTCCAGCTTTCTAGACGTCCAGCAGGAAGCTGTCAGCCAGGGAATGCTTGACAAACAGCACAGGTTCTTTAAGGGAAATAAAAGATGGATTTGAACAGGGTTGCAGGTTGTTAAGCAAGAACACTCGATAGAGAATGGGAGAGAAACATCTGCGAAGGGAAAGAATCCCAATGAATTTCAGTCAACTTCAGGTGTCATTAGAGCTTCCACCAGTGTGGATCTTTCCCCACCTCATCCGGTTTGCTTGCATTTGCCACTGATGGTCTCAAACATAGGAACTCAGAAATAACAATAGCACTTAGACTTATATACCGCTTCACAGTGCTTTGCAGCCTTCTCTAAGCAGTTTGCAGAGTCAGCCTCTTGTCCCCCAACAATCTGGGTCCTCATTTTACCCACCTTGAAAGGATGGAAGGCTGAGTCGACCTGGAACCGGTCAGGATCAAACTCCTGGCTGTGGGCAGAGTCAGCCAGCAATACTGCATTCTAACCACTGTGCCACTATGGATGGATGAATGAATGGAAGGAAGGAAGGAAGGAAGGAATAGCCCTTAGACTTATATACTGTTTGACAGTGCCTTACAGCCCTCCATACCTCTTTGTCCTGTGGAATTATATTTTGGGAATTCCCAATCAGGTGATGAATGTTCTTAATAAGCACACTTTTTTAAAAAAGCAATGCATTTATTCCATTGTTTTCCTAATAATGGGATTAAATAATACATACTGTAATTGCTATCCATGATACCTGAAGTTGAAGATTGCATAGGCACTTTTAATTTGAGAGAGAGAGTGTGTGGGGGGGAGAGAGACTGTGTGTAAACACATCGTGTTATTACAGGTACCATTTGGCTGAGCTAATTTATCTTCAAAAATGCTGCCTAGATTTGCCTCTCTCTCTCTCTCAAGCTATTATTCTTTCCTTTTTCTTTTTTTTATTTTAAAAAAAAACCCAACCCAAAACAAAACCCCGGCTTTTGCATGCTGGAGATTTTCAGCAGTTGGAATATACATGAAAAGAGACCAGCTTCCACTTTCATACAGTCCCTGGATGAATTGGACAAAACCTTCGTCCCCCATGGTGTAGCCAGAGCGGCATTCGTATTCCTTGCCCATCGCCGCACATATGATAGCATGAGGCCCAAACCAATCGAAAAGTTGACAGTAAGCCTTTTGATTTTGAAGGGAAGCCTTCATCAAGCTGAGAGAGGAAAGGGAATATAGCCCAAACTGGACTTCATACTGTGGCAAGTTTGAAATCCCAGCCCAACCACAGAGATGGTTGATTAGAATAGTTGGAAACTCTGTCCCGGAATTCAGTGCCAGAGACCTGGCTTCTGCTGACTCTCTTTCCACTTAAGGAAGGGGGGTGGGGAGAAAAAAAGCATTAAAGACTGCCAGTGCTTTAGGTCTGGGTTATGTAGCATTTAATACACAGGATTGGACTCTTGGACTCTCTTTTTTTCTTCTTCAACTCAGATCTTTTTTTTTTTTTTAAGTAGATGTTCTTGATTCCTTTCTGGGCAATCTGAGATCAAAGCCAGGTGGTCTTCAGCTTTGGGAAGGAAAAAAATTGTGGGTGGTTTTTGAGGGGATTGTCAGGGGCTGTTCTCCCCCAAAATGGGTTGGGATGAAAGGCCACTGGAATAGCTTCAAGTAGAAACAACATGCAGCTAGCACTATACCAATAACAAAAGGGGAAAAGGAAACTAACTATTATGTGTATCTCTATACTATAGCTTGCATGGCCAAAATGATGGCTAAGAATGTCACACTGTGTTCAATTATTTTTAATATTTATTCAATAATAATAAAGCACGATTTATCCAAATGGTACTTTTCACCGTATTGCAACGTCTACTCATATAATACGTAGCAAACTCTCCTGCTTACCTTTGTTCTTTTTTTCTGAGTTGGTGGGCAGACTTCCAAACATGTGAACTGCATTAGCCCAGTTTTAATTTTTGAAAGAAGATTCATAGGAACCATTTCATCAGGGCTTCTGCAGTAAAATGAACTCCTTCCCTCCTCGGTCTTTTAAAAATGTACAAAGTGAGTAGGACCAGCCGGAGACTACCTAAACACCAATAATGGACACATTGGGGAGATTTCAGGAGTAGAATATTGCATAATGGGCTCATAAATAATTTCAACCATCTCTCCCTGGAGTTGACCCAAAGATGCTTTGTCTTCCAGCTCACCCGAATGGTCGACTCTCTTTTGTTCTTCCGTGCTGCTGTTCCGTGGTTGGTATTTCAATGTGGTTTTTTTTTAAGTCAGCAGTTTCGTTTGGTGTGATCCCACCCTCCAAATTTTAAAAAAAAAACCAGCACCGCAATGCTATCATCGTGCAAGGTTCACTCCTGTTCTTAAGGCACAAAATTCTGGCTCTTTGCGTGGCCTGTCTGGTTTTGTACAAGGCTTCTCATTCCAGGAGCTCATCTGTATGCGGAGGGGATTAAGAGAGAATTTACTGTGGCTTCACCCTGGGGAGTTGTGAACTCCCTAGGAACAGCCTCTGACGAAAGCGGCCCGCTTGGTAAGATTAGAACAAACCCTTTTTTCCCAACAGCAAGCATCTCAGTCCAGTTGCGAGGCCCCCCCAATGCTGAAAATCATTCCCCTTTGCTTTTTGATCATAACCTCAAAAGCAACTTGGGCCCCCAAATTGGTTAATTACTGGGTGGTGGAAGCCTATTGGAAGGAAAAAGGCACTTCTAAAAACAGATGTGCAGGAGAGGACTTTCTATCTGTGCCCGTAGTTTTCTCTCTCGGTGATATTTTTACAGCTGTTGACATATATTGAGTTACATGTGGCTGGGCTATATCCCCATGGTACATTTTTCAAAGTTCTGCTCACCATAAAGAGAGCGAGTCCCAAGTAAATGACTTTGACTTCAGGAAGGCACACAGTAGTTTAAACGTTCCTAAAATATGGGGGCTGAGACGTTTTAATTATAATTTTTGAGTTATGTGGCGCTCTGTGAATATACAAGGCCTTTACCAAAGAAGTTCACGAGCGCTCAGGTTACTGTACTGTGCTCTCTTGTGGTTCAAACAGTAAGTACAAAGTTGAAGCTGGGTTGTGCCTTATGTGGTTGTGACATGCACAGGGAGAGGCTGGTAGAAAAGGCTTGGCATAGTGTGCATTGTCACCAAAGCCTCGTGGTTCTGCTAGGAAATGGCATCTGGGTCTCTCCAACCATTGTTGGATATCCTGGAGATCAGTGGTGGGAGCTTCTAGGAGTTGTTTAGTGGTATTGAGAAGAAGATGAGTTTCCCCTTCCTACTACCATGGTAAAAAAAATGGAGTTACACCACCCTTATCTTCCCTTCCCTCCTTTCATTTCCTTCCTTCCTCTCTCCTTCTCTCCCTCCCTCTTCCCTCCCTCCAATTTCCTTCCCCCTTTCCCTCCCTCCCTATCTTTCTTCCTATTTCCCCTCCCTTCCTTTCCCTTCCCTACCCTTCTATCCCCCCTCTTCCCTTCCCTTCCATCCATTTCCTTCATTCTTTCCTCCCTCCCTCCCTCTCTCTCCTTTTCCTTCTCCTCTCATCTCTCCCCCTCTCTTCCCTTCCCTTCCCAAATCTGCAGGGCTTGGGGTCAAATTAATTCCTTGTGACATCTTTGTCCAAGCAATCTCCATGTTGCGCAAAGATCTCTTGATCTTGGATTCACTCTTCTCATCTGAGGTGGTGGATATGGCAAAGACGCCCTTTTATGGGACATCTCCAAATCACATCACAAAGGATGATGGGCATGGAGGTGTTCAAATCACCCAGAGAGTTCATCTGCTTCTAGGTTGTAGCTCCCTATATGCTCTCTGAGTCATTGTACTACAGCCAATGATGGTCATGAAGAGTGAGGAGTCGGACATGAAAGAGCTGTTTGCCCATGGAGAGACCAGCACTGAGTAATTCAGCCTTTTATCTTCTGTTGAAAATTCAGGTCAGGTTAAAACTGGAAAGCTAAACCTCAAGTCTTGGTGTGGTCCAGAGCAGGCAGACAGGAAGTTACTCTCTCCTCTCTTTTCCCCAGCAATAATGGAAGGCCTTCTCATTTAGGCCGCTTCCTTAGTCTCTTTCTAAGATGGCTTGTACTTGTCGTTTTTGCTTAAAACCCAACTTCAAGCATGTCTTCGGTGATACAGACTGACACGTTTCCTTTATGAATTCTTGTGCATTACTATTGATTTTTCACTTTGGTTTTCAAAAATCCTGCCTCTGGGGGACCCTGGAGATCTTTCTACCGCAGTAATAATGTATTGTCATTTTTAATATCTCAGGACCTTGACAGTATTATTCATATTAAAAAATCCTTTCTCCTTTGCCCACCCACCAAAAAATGAACAGGTGGGGAGGGGGGAGGAAGTGAAGAGCTGCATTCAAGATATTCAGAGTTCAGAAGCTTCTTCTGAGCCCACAACTACTAGAGGGAAATCATGGCGACTGCTAAATATTAGGAGTAGAAAGGTGTGGAATTCATGCCCAGCACTGCTGTTAAATTTCTAGGGAGAGAAAAAAGCCACACTTGCAACCTAGTTTTGAATGGGCTGTGAGATGCCTTGGGTAGCTTAAGACTTCCTTTCCTGGAAACACCACTCCAATTTATTATTAATCATTTATCAGCTTTTAATATTCAGCAAAATCCTGATGAGTTTGCTCCTATGCTTAGTATATTGAGCGTTACTCTCTCTCTGTGCCGCTTGCCTGTTCTCGGTGCTTCAGTCTAATGGAAAGCCCTATAGATCAGGAGTCTCCCAACTTTGCCAATGTTACAGCTTGTGGACTTCAGCTCCCACAATTCCTCAGCCAGCACGTTGAGTCATAAAATGGCCAAAGTTGGAAGCCCCTGCTTTAGATCTTAGGTGACAGCTAGCATAGATTTAAGATCCCCTTTGAGGCAATTCTGGGTCAAGAGATATGGAGCTTGCTCTTGAACCATCTTGGATGTCAGATGTACTCAGGGGTGGGATTCAAATTTTTTAACAACTGGTTCTGTGGGTGTGGCTCAGGTGCTGGGCGTGGCTTGGTGGTCATGTGACTGGCTGGGTGTGGCCAACTCAACATCACTCACATCGAGGCACACATCTCACCTGGCTTCTCATGACTGTGGGGTTTGTGCAACAGTTGTGAGTGTGAAAAATGGTTATAAATCACTTCTTTCAGTGCCATTGTAACTTTGAATGGTCCCTCCACACAAACAAAGTACCAGCAAAGGAGGAAAAAAAACCTCCAGAGACGTTCCAGAGACAGGAAGTCTAGTCCTGCTGAAAATGTAACAAGGGTTAATGGAGAGGCAGTTTCTGTAAGCAACACCAGAATGTTTCCTTCCTGCCTTCCTTACAGGATTAGGCCAGTAATTTCTTCTAACAACCGATTCTCCGAACTGCTTAGAATGTTAACAACCAGTTCTAGCGAATAGGTGCAAACTGGTAGAATCCCACCCCAAGATGTACTACTTGGTTCTTAAGAACCAAGCAGGGCAAACTAGAAGCATTAGCAGAGAGGGTCTTCACCTTATAGCACCTTTCTTCAAGTTCCCTTCCTTGAATATAAAATCTGACTTAAATGTTTCCATGGGTCAGTAAACATACTGGTATATTGTAAGGACATCTGTTGTGGCCTGCCAGCGGACAGCAGAGCTGGTTACAGACTTAGACATTGAGGAGGTTGGGGAGGAACATGGGCCAGTCCTGGAGTTTGGGAAAGGCTTTCACGAGTGCTCTGCATCGGAAACAGATGTCTGGGGTCAGGGCCGCCTGAAAGTTATCAGCTTCCTTCAAAGTCATAGTTCAATGGGGCAGAAGAACAGCTGGAGCTTATTCCCAGTGTGTGTATGAGCAGAGCTTCCAGGAGAAGGGAACAGTTAAGGAACAAGGGTCAACTCAGGAATAAAGGTTCAGATGAATGGCCCCTCCCATAAAGAGGAGCGAAAGGGGAGTGGTGTTTGCAGAAGACAATTAGTTCAATTCATTAGGGTGAAGATCTGTTCCTGACTTGTTGCCAGGTAATTGCTGTTACAGTGTGGCATTTGGAAGATATCAGCCTGGCAACACTCCAAGCCTGATAAAGTTGTGAAATCTCATGAAAGACTGTTTGCTGGGACTTTTCTGGAGAGGAAATTCCTTTTAACCTAAATAAAAGGGTTTTTTATCGGGACGAGGAGTCAGCTTCACGATCTTGGGAAGCCTAGGTCAGAACCTCATCTTCCCAAAGCCTACTAGAATATTTGTGGTTGGCGCGGGTATAACAGGTCCCTTCTCTGTCTTCCTGCTCCATCTCATTGATGGGAAGGTTTCCTGTTAGTTCATCCTAGAACTTGATTCCAGGATCTGTTTTCTTTGCTGCTTAAGTCTCTGGTCTCACTTGTGACACTTTGGAGAGCTTACTGGCTGAAGGATGACAGATGAAGGCATTTTTAAAAGGAGGGAACATTCAGACAAATAATCCCATGTTGGGACCAGTCCTTACTGGAGGTGCAGTTCAACTGATTGTGTAGCATAGATATTATCTGCCTTATATACCGTTTATCGTCTCTTCTGTAGGCCGATGCAATCCATCAGTTTGCAAGCCAGAACATAGTGTTTGACTTCTTGGTGGTTCATTCTTCTATTTTGTTGTACAGTTTTCAGACTACAGTGGGAAACAGGCATCTGGTGATCATGTGCTACTCATATTCCTGGTTGTTTAATACTATAAGTTATGATGATATCCCTTGCCTGTGTAATTAAACAAATTCCGTAGGACAGAGAAGCTTGCCAATATCGTTCTGTTGTGATTCACTGGCAGCCTATGCAGACAGCAGTGGAATTGGACAGAATATGGGCCAGTCTGGGAGTCTGGAGAGGACTCAGATGAGCATCCAATACAGAGATGGGGAATTATGTGCTGATTCCGAAGCCTCCAGAATCTGGCAGCAGCAAGGCAAAGGAACAGGGGGAGCCTGTTACCAGTGCACACATGTGCAGAGCTGCTAGAAGGTGAGAGCAGCTGAAAGAAAAGGGGAAACTCAGGAGTAAGGCTGGGAGGTGATTGCCCCTCCCATAAGGTATAAAGAACAGGCAAAGATGACAAAACCTTTGCAGGAAGCAAAGTCATTCGTTCGGTTCAGATTCATTCTTGAAGCTCTTTGTACTTTGGTTTTTTTTTTTTTTCTAGTTCATTTGACACTTCTGTTATTGGCAGCACTTCACAGGAAAGAAAGGTGGGTGCTTATCTTGAGGGACTGTTTGAGATTCATTACTGGCTGGGAATGAAAATAATTCCCAGAGTTGCAATAAAACAAGACTTGTTTTTAAAATAAGGGTGTGCATAATTACAGTTTCGGGATCTTAATGATCTTAAGTATGTAGTAGAACTTTTCCAATAAAAAGTGTGTGTTATTTAGAAGGAGGCCTCTAAAGTAGTATTCCTACTTTATTAACATTAGCAATCTCAGGATTAACTGGAAAAGTCTAGAAAATTGGTACGTGTGTAGGATCCTTGTGACCCAGTTTTCCTTTCTCTTTTCTTTTTCCACTGTGTCTAAATATCAAGTAAAGTAATATTCTAGCAAATGCAACTCACAGGTGTCCTCTTAAGGGTGTCCTAAGGTTTGGGAGCCATGCCCAGAAACATCTGTAATGTCTTTTTTTTTTTTTCTGAGCATTTCTATTTCATTCAACAGCATGTCCTTTGTCCCTCTCCAATCTGGTTGAATCATCTAAAGGAGGAACACAATGTATTGCCATTAAACCTCTCTCTTTTCTCTCCCTCTCTTTCTCTTTCTTTTTCTTTTTCTCTCTCTCACCACTCAACTTGGGGGTTACAAGAGGTGTTTTAAAAAAACCCAACTCAGACAACAACAACAACAAAAACTCAACTGGAGGTTGAAGTTGTGAGGGAATTTTTTTCCCTCCATGCAAGCCTGCAATGCAGTCAGTCATAACCCCAGAGGTGAAAGATGGAATGTTCTAGAATAAAGGCGTTAGCAAGAGATTTTCCTTTTCCTTTTTCTTTGTACGCAAGTCCAGGGGAGAAAAACTCCTTTCTTCTTCAATCACTTTTTCCCTCCTGATTTTTGTATGTGAGCTTGTTTGGCCAGAAAGGAGCAAGGTCATTCCTACTGTGATGAGACTATGCTTTGAGCCAGGTTCAGCCATGCTTTTTCTCCTGTTTTTTCCCCTCCCTCCCTCATTCTCTCCTTTCCCTTTTTCTCCTGAGGTGCAGATGGCCACATTTGCAGGTTAACTGGAACAGCTGGAAGCATATTATTAGCTTCCTGCTGCTTCCTCATATTTGCTTAGAATATTTCTTTATATATATATTTTTAAACAGCGACGTAATTTACAACTAGTCAGGCCACTGACAAAAGCAGGCGTGTTCCAGATCTGCCTCAGATTTATGTAATATTGTGGCTTATCAGTGAATGAAGTCATAATTATTGCTTTGTACCATTAAATAACATAAATATATAAACCGTTATACAAATTGCAGCAAGGGTGTCCACGAGGGAGCTCTAGACCAAATTTTAATGTAGTGCATTTGTCTGTAGTGGCAGTTTCTAAGGTGTATAATAATGTTGATAAATTTTACTGGAGCAAGTGACAGTTTGCAACATTAATCTTGTTTTTTAAAAAATAAATACATGAATAAATAGAAAAATGGCAGCGATTTTTGTTTTATTGGCTTCACAAGGCAAGGGCAAATGGCCCGAAATCTTTGTATAGTCTAGTTCTGATTTCCTTTTAAAGCTTTTTTTTACTACCACTTGGTAGTGGTGAAGGCGTCTTCAGGATTATAGGTAGCCCTTGACTTAACAACCATTTTTTAGTGAGCACCTTTTCCCTTTTTTATACTCATGTGAATTAGGGGGTATTAGTATGAGGTATTTAGATAAACCTTCCTCTTGTTTTGGATTCAAAGCATGTTTTTCTCCTTGCTGCTTTCTTAACAGATCTCTCTTTTCTCCATCAAGATCATCCTGTTTGCTCTATTCCCATCTGGAAACTCAAGAGATCCACTCTGGTTTTCAGTGGAGGAGGAAGTCCATGCTTTTGATCTCACTTGCTGGGTTTCCACAGGTTTTAAAGGCCCTGTCCCACTGCACTTACAGATGCAAAGAGGATGTTAAACGTTAAAAAAAGCTTGCCATCTGTTGGAAAATGCTATGCATCCGTTGTGTACTCACTGCATACGTGTTTCGCCTATTCTGTCGAGCATTCACTTCACTGCAATTTCATCCGTGCAAGAAGTTTTGAGCTGCACAAAACTTTGTGAACGGATGAATTTCCACCGCGTATGATGTACATCCGCGACATATACGGGCAATAAACGTTCTATGTCTGTTATCATCCGTTAAATGTCCCCTGTATCCTCTCTGCATCCTCTGGCCATTCCCTCAACTCACATCCGCTGCAGCTGAAAATGGAAAGAGGGAGGAACAAAAGGTACACGGAACGTCTATACAGCATTAGTAGCACGGAAGTAGAAAGGATATAAGCGTATGCATCTCTTATATAAAGTATTAAAAACGGACAAAACATTTGTATCTGGGATGTATCTTGTATATTTAGGATGTCTGGAGTATGTCTAGAGTATGTAAAAGGCCCCATAGCGGACAACCGATATTTTCTATAAAAAGGGAGAGAAAATCATCTGGATCGCTGGGATGGTGGACCATACAGTCCCACTATGGTTGCCCTGGAGGTTTATCTATCCCACAACTATCCTATCTATCCCACAAGCATGAAAGGCTTAACCATTTTTTCAAAGTTTTCACCAACACTTTATTAAGTAAAAAAAATGAACCAAGTGTCTTAAGCAAAGATAACCTTTATTAACTTTCTTAACTTTATGACTTTATTAAATAAGCAAAATGAACCAAGTAAACTGTATTAAGTGTGTTAAGCAAAGATAAACTTTCTAAGGTAAACTTTATGACTGTATTAAATAAGCAAAATGAACCAAGTAAAGTGTCTTAAGCAAAGATAAACTTAACAAGTAAACAACTCAGTCTCTGACACTATTCTCAGTCACTCTGAGTCATGTCCATGGTCTCAGCTGTTAAGCGGGCAGGGACTGTGGAGGCAGCTGTGGCTTGAGTGCTGGTCTGAGGCACCATTGGGGTGCTTGGCCCCGAGGGTACAACAGGTGGTGGTGTGTTCAGGAAGCTATCCGGAGCTGACTCAGTCCCGTGAGGTTGAGAGGCCCTTCATCAAGGACTTGAGATGTCAGGCCCAATACTGATGACAGATTGTCCGTTGACGGGCTTGGCTGTGGGGTGGAGAAGGAGGAGTGTAGTGGGGCTGTCTGGTCTGCAGCTGGGTGAGGAGTGGCATCTGTTGGCGTGCGATGAACCTGGGCCTGGACTGGGAAGTTAAGTGAGGGCTGTTGAAAGCTGTGGAAGGGCTGTGACATCCCTGTGGGTGGAGGAGCAGACCTGGACTTGGTAGGAGCAACTTCAGCTGGGCCTTGAGGGTTGTGCAGAAGTACTGTGATCTTTCTGCTTCATCACCTGGTACTGGTCTCGGGCAGGTCCCTCAGGGTCTGGCTCACATAGGTGATGAAGGTGTTCTGGCCCGAGGATGCTCTGTCCAAGTGGACCAGCTGAGACAGAAGTCCTGTGCTGGTCTTCATTGTGTCCCTGATCTCCAACAGCACACTGTGGTCCTGGCCCTCCAGTCTGCCTCTCTGCCTGCATCCACTGGGGGTGGGGTGGCCTCTGGTGGCTGCTGCTTCTTCCTCCATTTGTGACAGCAGGGCGTCATCCCCCACAGGATCCTCCAAGTCTGCCGGCATGGGGAATGCAGCTGTTGGGGGGGTCTCTGCTGTGGGGCCCTCTGAAGACACTGCCTGGACAGGGCAGCTGGCTCCTGGCTGGAAGAGGACTGGCTGTCTGTGGGCTGTCTGAGGGAGGGGGTCTCAGAGGGGCTACTCCTTGGTGGTGGATCTCACCCTCCAGGAAACTGCACTTGGCCATGACGTACATTTCCCAGTCAGTGAGCTTGACAGTGGCCTGCCCGGATTTCTTGAGGTGTAGCTTGCCATACCAGGTGTGCATGTGCTTCCACCATCCTAGGAGTACTTCTGCAGTGTACCCCAGGCTCTTTGCCTTGTCTCTCCAAGCTGCCTGCTTCTTCTTGGTGTCGCGATAGAGTCTGTGGCCCTTTCTCCAGAGGTACTCGTTCTCTCTCAGCCATTCCAGTACCTCATCCTCATGGTCCTTGGAAATGGTGTACTGTTTCCTCTCCCCCTTCTCCTTCCCTTGCCTCTTCCTCCCTCTGGCAGGGGCTTCAGCAGGGCCTTCAGGGGCTTGAGCAGCAGGGCCTTCAGGGGCTTGAGCAGCAGGGCCTTCAGCAGCAGGGCTTTGAGGGCCTTGGGGCTGGTCCACCACAGCAGCAGCAGCAGCAGCTTCAGAGTCAGTGCCAGGGGGTGGGATGCTGGTTCTGTCCTTCTTGCCAGGGCTTGAACGAGTAGGCACCAGCTTCCTCTTCTTGCCTGACTGACGAACCATGGTGTTCCTGCAAGATGTATGTGGCAGCACGTCTTTCCCCTGTATGCTGACTGCGTGCGTGCTGCATCCTTTTATATCCACGGCGCTGACCCAATTCATACTCCCCACATGCGCAGTGAATGCTTTGCATCCGATATACATCCGTGCGGCATCCCCTTTGTTTCTATAGGCATCCGCTTCATCCGCTATGCATCCACCCCTTCCGCTATGCGTCCGCTTCGAAATTCTCACCCATAACCCCTTCAGAGGTGTCATCTGCTTCCATCCGCTGTCATCCTCTAGTCTTCCTATGAACATCCGCTTAACATCCCCACTACATACTACCCATGTCCGTTCTTTTCTGTTCTTTTCCATTCTGTTTATGCAAATTTTTGCCACTTTTTGGAGCGGATGACAACAGATGGAGCCACCCCCAGAAATTTTGCTCATCCGCTGTGTCCTTTATGCATACGTTTTGCGTCCATCGGCCAGTGGGACCTAGCCTTAAGGACAGATTTGTCTCATCTCTGTCAGTTTTGGTTGTGTTCTTTTTCAGTGGTTGTGCAGATACGGCCAGGTTGAGCATAACTTTTGGTAACCCCTCAAACATGTCCATGTAGCTTCCTTGGCAACAGAAATATTTCAGTTTTGCCTTTTGGGGGGAGGATTCAAAAAGAAAAAACTTTGCAAAGTAGTCTACACCTTTAGTACTGCCCGAAGATCTTCCCTGTTTAGCATTTTAAGATCAACCAAAGTCAGCAAGGAGTTGCCTATTTATCAGCTTCCACATCATAGCTCAAAATGATGGCTTCTTTCTTAATATATTAACATGAATTTCTTACTGCAAGGGTCTTCAAACTTGGCAAGTTTAAGACTTGTAGACTTCAACTCCCAGAATTCCTGAGCTAACATGACTGGAGGAGGAATTCTGGGAGCTGAAGTCCAGAAGTCTTAAACCTGTCAAGTTTGAAGACCCCTGTCTTACTGCATTATTTAGGCAGTCTGGCACATCTATGGAGCACAAGGCTTGCAAGTAAAATCAGGCAATATAATATCTTTTCCCTTCTCCATGCTACCAATGTGATAAAAATTCCTGAAACTGGTACGGTGAAGTTGAAAAGGAATCCCCAAGTGAGATGGGGACCTCCAGTAGAATTTGACTATCCTTGGGAGGAAGTTTGACACTTGACTTCTCTGCATCAAAGGCTGCCGAATTTTGATGTTTAAAAACAGCTAGAATAATTGCCAGAATTTGTTCTATGAGATTCAGAAATGATCTCCCTTCTGGAATCGATTAAGGATGAAAATGATGCTGCTGTGGCCACCAATATATTTCTTATCACTATCTGCTGGAAAGGTTGAAGGCAGCCAATAACTTTGTGACTCCTGTTAAGTGGATCCATCATCCTAGACCACAAATAAGCTCTTTGTGTAAAGCTCTGCTGGATGCCTTAAGTGTGTGTCCTTTATTAAACTTGTCCAAATAACCCCCAATAATGCTTTCACCCAATAAATACGGGTGCCAAACAAATCTACCTAATGTACTCATTATTGTGCAGATCACTTATCTTGCATTTATGTGAAAAATACCCTTGTGCCAGCTCCTACCTCTCCATACACAGCTTGCATTAACATGCTGATTATGAGCCTGTTGAGATATGCATGTTTTAATATATCTCTTCATAGATATGAAGAGTTTTCTATCAATGCATCTAAGTATCCAACATTTCATCATGATTTAGTATAAGCCAGAGACAGAAACCATGGGACCATCAGGTAAATGAATGTTGGGGTCCTGTCAGGCTAGCTCAGTGTTGAAGACCACTTGCTAAAGAGCCATGGTGGCACAGTGGTTAGAATGCAGTATTGCAGTATTACAATTGTAGTATTGTAAACTCTGCCTATAGCCTGGAGTTCGATCCAGACAAGGCTCGGGATTGACTCAATCTTCCATCCTTCCGAGATCCATAAAATGAGGACACAGATATACTGACATTGTAAACTATGGGAAATATACTGACATTGTAAACTACCCAGAGAGTGTTGTAAAGCTGTATAGAAGTGCTATTGCTACATTACATGGTTCTGACCAGTGGTGAGATTTAGCCAGTTCACACCATTTGGGGTGAACTGGTTGTTAACTTTCTGAGCAGTTTGGTAAACTGGTGGTTGGAAGAAATAATTAGAGCAGAGAACCAGTTGATAACTGGTTCTGACTAATCTAAAGTGCAACTAGAATGAGGAATACCAAGTCTTTGTGCCATAATTTGGATCCACCAGAAGAAGGAAGCTTAATATATCAAAATATAGCCCTGAAGATACTATTTTGGTATAATTTAACTGGATGAATCCAATGAATAATGATTGGACAGAGGAAATAAATCTGGTTTTAATTAATTTCAGATTGATTTAATTTCAGATTGATTTGGAGGTGTTGATGTTGTATCATCTCCTTTGCTCAGAACCCTTCTCTGAAACCAGAGTGGGGAAACTCGTTCTGATATACCACTGTGCAAATCGGGGAGCCATTGACATTACCCAATATAGAATAAAATATATGCTTCTGTGAATACATCTATTTATGTCATCTCCATCTCTACCTCTATTGATCATAATGTCAAGCCCAGGAAATTGGAAAATCCAGTCAGTTCAAATGAGTATAACAATTTATTGCAAGCTTAAGCTCTATACAAGAATCTGAAATACCAACAGTCAAAGCAAATTGGCGGTAGATAAAAGTCACTGGAACTCAAGTGGGCTAAGACTTAGATCTTTTGTGGGCATGAAGTGATTCAAGACTGATGACATGTTTGACACCTCCCTCAGATTCAGCCTGGTCATCTTCTACACATATATCCTTCTATCCCTACCTCATTCTCTATGAAATGGGAACCCCCTCTACAAATTGTCTATAATGACCTCTGTCAAGAGAGAGAAAGATAGGAAGAGAGTTCCAAAGGTACCCCCTGCTGATGGCAAACAATGAAAAATGTTAGTTGTACCCCTAATCACCACTGGCATGTCACTCACTCACAGTAGCCAAGAGAGTATTTGTCCTTGACAGAAAAAAAAGTTGGACCAACTCTGTAAAAACATTGTACTGGAAAGAGCCCCAAATCCTGCACTTTCCCTTTTGTGAAATTCTAAAATCCCATATGTTTTTTGTCCAAGATTACCAAAATTGTGGGGGGGAGTTTAGGGGAACCCATGGCAATCTTTTGGGAGTCTGCAGATGCTATATGACCACTTGTGCTCCAACCAATAGCTGGAGACTTGTGCATTGGAAAATTGCAGAAATCTGGGGTTATCTCCATTTCTCTTTTGGCATATCCTAGCCATATCCTCAGGAAATACAGTTGCATTTGGCCAACAAGCTTTGATAGTGGGAAAAGGTTGGGACCATCCGGGTCAAACCCTTGCATGGATCCAGATTTTTCTTCATCCCTGCTCATATCTTTCAATTTTGTGCAGTTTGTATTGTTCATCCAGTCATGCTTGTTTAGAGGACGGCATGTGTGTTTTCTCTGATGCCTCTTAAGACTGAACAGTCCCTACAGAGCTTCATCATTATGCAGATTAGTGTGATTGGATGTGCTCCCAGAGACTACTCTCCAAGCAACGTAAGGGCAGGAGGCAGGAGAAGGTAGCTGGTCCTTTGCTTCTGGAAGCGAGGATAATCTCCTGTGTGCTTAGAAGGGCAGGGAGGGAAAAACAGATCAGGAGTCTGGGCTGAATTGGTGGGAAATTATTCTTTCTCCATGAAACAGGTGAGCTATAAGATTCACATAATAAGTTGCAAAGCTTGCAGGATAGATGTTACCCATCAAGCCGGAAGGAAATATTTTCTGGAATTTATTCTTTGTGTATTGAGGCTTTTTTATGATTCATCAGTAAGTAAATATAAGCTAAGGGAGCGATTTGTTTCTAACAAGCTTATAAAATACTAGAGTCATTTGTTAGTTTATTGGTGTTCTGATTATAAACATTCCCTCATGCGCACTTCTTTTTGTCAAATTAACATTCAAAATACAAATACAGTTGCTGTGATTTTTTTTTAAAAAAAAAGCCCTTCCTTATTTTTGTAATCTAAAAGATGAAGTTTGGTCCAGGAAAATATTTTGCGTAGCATGCGTTTGGCAAACCATCAGCCCTCCGTGATCTTCCAATGAATATTCTGCAAGCTATTTTGTACCGACCTGAGTTCAGTTTCTCTTCTGTTCTATCTCATCCATTGTTAGAGAAGATTGGGCTGGTGACCTACCATGAAGTATGGGGGAAACAGCATTGCTTTGGGCCCCCATAGACAGATGCTACAGGGGAGGGTTTGAAAATATACACATATAAAAACAATGCAGTGGGGAACATGTCTGAAGTTCCAGACTTCTGTTTTGAAAGTTGCCTAGACTTTTGTCTGTTGCTGTTCTGGTTTTCTAGTGGTTTCTCGCAGTGACATTTACCTTTGGTGTGCAAATGTTCATAAAGGAACATTTAGATAAGTGACCCATCCCTTGGGAGTCCTCGAATGAAATCCCTTTTTTCTACCTAATTGCTTCACCGCTCGATCCAGTCAAATAATTTAAGCCCATTCCATTTTTAGCACTTATCCCTTGCATATTACTTTCTTGGGCTGGGTTTTTTTTAACTAATGGAATTAATATCATCTATTTCATCTTTTCAAAGCTCCTTAGTCTTAAAAATAGCAATATTCGGTGTTTTATAGATATCTTAAAAGCTTTGAAACTGTCAGATTCTGGGAATCCCATAAGCTGTTCTGAGATCTGTTGTCTTAGTACATCTCCTGATGCAGGAACCTCACCAGATCAGAAGCAACTCAATTAAAAATTAACTTAATTTTTTTTATACAGTCTTGTCAGGAAGGACCTGATCTGTATCTCTCTAATGACTCTCTATTGTACCCTATGACTATTATTAAGTGTTGTAACTTATGATTCTTGAGTCTTGACAAATATATATACATTTATGGATACTGAGAGTATTTGCACCAAGACAAATTCCTTGTGTGTCCAATCACACTTGGCCAATAAAGAATTCTATTCTATCTTCTATTTATGACTAGGATAGTCATAGTCCAGCAGATATTGTGATACAGTTCTCAGTGGCTTTAAATGATTCAAAACATGGACTTAAATATAGCTTGAGAGGGTCATTTTTAATGTGGGTGAATAAAATAAAGCAGACACTGCATGGAGCAATGGGTAAAAATCCAGACCCCAAATTTGACCCCATATACTTTCTCCAAAGGGGAGATAATAAGATGCCACCCTTCCACCCCAAGTTTTCAGCAGTACCTCAGAATTAATATTGGCACAGAAGCTTGTGAGCTGACTGCAAAAAAGCAGTGACAGTTGGTTTGTTACCTACTGTGAACATTGAATGGTGATTTGGGGAATAGCCTCTGTGAATATCATTTACCCTTTTTAAAACTAGCTTTTTAGTCTTGGTTGTCTGAGCACCATCGTGAAGTCCTGGCGAACAACTCTAATGGAAGGACAGTCCAGAACGAATATAAGAATGAATATATATATATATATATATATCTCCACAAAATAGTTCCAAAATCAAATGCACTCTTTGAAATTCCAGCTCATCTTTTAAAAAAGTAATACCTAGACGTAGCCAGGTCCCAGTGTTATCATTTTTCATTAAAATGATGTTTCTAACCACCACAGACTGCTTTCATATCCCTTGAAAACATAAGAGTAAAATTGTCATAAGAATGAAGCCGGCTTAGAAGATTTTATTAACCAATCTCCAGTTCATAAAAGACATCAGCCTTGTGCCACTCTAGATTATATAAATGCATTTTGAAAGAGAAATTCTATTTCTAAAAGGAAGTGGGACAATAATGATAAGCACCAAGTTGCCAGTGGAAAATGAGAGAGGAGAGAATTAAGGATTAAAGGGTAGACAGTACAGTGCTTCCCAGATGTTTTAGAGTAGACCACACTCTCTTGTAGTTGACCCATCTAGCTGGACCTGATGAGAGTTACATCCAAAACATATGAAGAAGACTGACTTCTTTTCTGCCTTGATGAAGATGACTACAGGATGTTGTCAATTTATTTATGATCAATTTTAGATCAGGGGTTCTTAAATTTAGCTGGATAGTAAACAAGAGACATGGGAAGACACAATTTATTCTCCGAAGAAGAGAAGATTTCTAAAACATTAAAAATTAAGATAAACTTGAATCCATTCTTATCATTTCCATGTCACAAGTCAGAGACTCAAAATGCTTCACCACCATGTTTCATGTCTTCCAAGGCATTTGAATTCAGGTCATTCAAACACCTGACACATTGTTCATAATAGCAGATAAAATTTCCTTGAGTTCAGAATGGCTAAATCTAACTTTCAGGCTTATAATTAAGTAGGAGAGAAAGAGAAAGTTGAACGTTGATTAGTACAGTATTTGAGGAATTATCTCTATTTATAAATGAATCAAGGCTTACTATCGGATTACTAGAAAATGGCAACTTGGGGCACCTAATTAAAAGAGCAATCCGGTGGAGCTTTAGAAAACTTTTTGGAATAAACTTTTTGTGGACTTGAAATGACTCCAGGCATTCAGTCGAATGAACTCACAAGAAATGTGTGAGTCCCCAAGGTGTTGGAGGATTTCTCCTTGGCTTCTGTTGTGTGTGACCTTCGTGTCATTGCACATTTTCAACCATGCACAGCATTTGCTTATCCAAATGACTCTTTACAAAAAAACTCTCTCTTAGTCCTTCACTTGTTTCTTCTACCATCAGAGATCAGTTGTGTGATCAACACAGAACAAAAAAATTCTCTCTCGTGGTACCCCCGTTTGTTTGTACCACCCTTCTTCCTTCTCTTTCTTTCTCCCATCTTCTTTCTCTCTCAGCCATCAAGCTAAGACCCAGAATTCCCCAGCCAGAATTGCACCAGTCCACCCATTTAAAGTTGCCAAGGTTGAGAAACACTGACTAAAAAAACACGCCTGAACTAATTAAATGTAAAAACACACAAGTAGGAACTGAGTATGTCTAGTCTAGTGAAAAGAAGGACCAGGGGTGACATGATAGCAGTCTTCCAATATCTCAAGGGCTGCCACAAAGAAGAGGGGGGAATTAATCTTTCCTGCAGAGTACCTGAAGGCAGGACAAGAAGCAATGGATGGAAACTAATCAAGGAGAGAAGCAACCTAGAACTAAGGGGGAAATTTCCTAACAGTGAGAGCAATTAACCAATGGAACAACTTGCCTTCAGAAGTTGTGGGTGTTACACACTGGAGGTTTTAAGGAAGAGATTGGACAACCATTTGTCTGAAATGGTATAGGGTCTCTTGCTTGAATAGGGGGTTGGACAACATGACCTTCAAGATCTAGCTCTATTATTCTATGTTCTATGACTACCTGTATACTTCGGTCTTCCAAGCTGTTCATTATAATAATTCAAGTTTTATTTCATGTATTTATTGTATTCTTTGTTTCATCAAGTGATATGATATTCTTAATTTTCAGCTCATTGCCCTGCTCATTCTCCATCTATACCTATTTTTATGAAACAACCTTGTTGCGTTAATCATTCATAGTCATGTTCGATCCTTGGTGACTTTATAGGCAAGAGCTCTCAATGCTGCCCTGTCAAACACAACTTCTTTCCACTGTTGTATGTTCTTCTTTGCATCAGATTTGATGTTTCCAAACCAGCCTGTTCTTTGCTTGCTCCTTCTTCTTGTTCTATTAACCATTCCTGGCATCATCGCTTTCTCCAATTAATTTGTTGGCATGATATGGCCAAATGTAGTCTTGGATGTAGTCTTTCTTATGATTTTAGCTCCAGTGGAGTGTCTGACTTTATAGTTTCTTTATTTATGCAACAACCTATTCTATATTATTTTTAAAAAGTTACATGGATTACTTTTATACAGGCAATCCTCAATTGTTGCTAAGCAAGAAATTTATTTTTCTAAAAACAAGTTTTATTCAGTTTTCCACATTTTCACATCTCTTTTTAGTGATTACAGGTTTCACATATACATACAAATATGACCATAATTACATATTCAATTTTTGTATTCAATTTCTTATCTTAGCAATGCTTCTATACATTTTCTATTTCACTATATTATTCCAAATGCTTATCTCATTATTTAATTCACATATATTGACTTCATAATTATTATACTTTAATACGTTTAACTCTTCACATTTGTATATTNGTTTCCCCCCTAAAATATCAGTTTAAGTGTGCCACCTCTAAGTTACATATTCATTAATTATCTCCCCTTTTAAATCCCATTAAATGTTTGACATTTTATTACCTAAATCATTAAAATTAATAATCCCATTAATAATCTAAGCGAGAAATTTCTTAAGTGAGTTTTGCCTCCTTTGATCACCTTTCGGGCCAGTGTTGTTAAGTAAATAACTGCAGCCATTAACTGAGGAACATGGTTGTTAAGTGAATCAGGTTTCCCCATTGATTTTGCTTGGAGATGCTGCAAAGGTCAGAAGTGTGGAAAAAATAGAACTAAATAGATAAATAGAATTTAACTAACCTGGACTGCTTGTAAACAAATCTTCTCTTATTCAAACCAAACATCCCCAAACAACCTGGTAGTTCCTAGACTTTAGGTTTTCCACTGACTGAATGATCTTTCGGTCAGTTGACATTTCATCTTTCAAGATGTTGGCAAGGACATGGATCTCTTAGAACATAGAATAGATATGTCTTTTATTGCGCAAGTGTGATTCTGACACGAAAACAAGGCATTTCTGCTTTGGTCGCACAATGCTCTCATGTGCACAATCAAGAAAAAGCTGACAAAACATTCTGTCATAAGACCATTCATAAGGTTCCAACAAATTGATACGCAATAAATAGAGGTTACAAATAAAAACAATCAAATCATACTAGGAATACAATCAGATTATAAAAATGTGAAGGATACACAGCACACAAGTTACAGTTCAGCCAAGTGCGAAGAGAATCGGTCGATGGAAATGAGGAGAAGCATTATATATCAATAAATAATGCACGACTAAGTAAATAGTTTGAACAGTGTTGTGGGAACATATTTGCTTTTAGCAGAGTGAATCGGCGTTCGGGGAATAACCTGATCCTTGTGTCCAGTTTTTGGTATGCAGTGCTCCATATTAAGCGATTCACTTTTGAAGGAAAGGAGTTGGAACACATTTTCATGTCCAGGATTTGAGCAGGTCCCTGTAAATACTTTCACAGCCCTCCTTTTTACTCTATTGCAAGCTTGCCAGGTCCTCCATGGAAAGCCAGGAGTTGGTAGCCATTGTTTTTTTTCTGCAGTCCAAAACATTATCCTCTGAAGTCTGTTTGCTTCCTGTCCTGTGGGGTTGCAGAACCAAACAGACAGTTATCGATCAGAGTACACACTTTTTCTGTATCGTGAAACTTCAAACAGTCCACTAAATGAATTATTGTTGTAAGTTGAGGACTACCTGTGCTAACAAAATTCATATGCATTATTATGATTATTTTTTAATGTCAAAGGGCATAGTAGAAGTCTTGTATCGAATCCATGTCGGCGCAATCTATATTTTAAATGATAAAACCTTCCCTCTCATGAATGACTCCAGCCCTCCACCTTACCAGGATTTCAAAAAAAAAAAAAAAAAACCCTCCCCAGAATTGTAGCCAGTTTTTGAGGTGTCTATGCGGTTATTTGCATGGGGGTTGGGCAAAAAAAAACGGCAAAGTTAAATATAATTTTTACTATTTTCTATAATATAATATAGTATTATCAATGTTTATCCTTAGGTTCTTGCGCGACACGACAGGGTACATTACATGTAATGCTGCTACAGCTTTGTTCGGCTATTTCTTCCCAACGTCATTGTGCTTATAAAAGCACACTACAACTGAACAGTGAGGGTCGAAAATACCCAAATCCTAAACAGAATGTGTCCTCTCTCCTCTCTCGTCTTCTCTCTCTGCCTCTTCTTCCTCTCTCTGTTCGTCTCTGTCTCTGTCTCTCTCTGTTTCTGTCCTCTCCTCTCCTCTCTCCTCTCTCTCTTCTTCTCTCTCATCTCTGCTCTCGCTATCTCTCTCTCTCTTCTCATCTCTCTCCTCTCATTGTATCATATAAGTATATACATATAGTATTATATATACATACAAAGCGTCCTTTATAATTTGTGTGTGTGGTGTCTAAAAAAAACAAACTAACCATCTATATACACCACACACACAAGCGCACTACCACACAAAGATAATACTATATATATCCCCATCCTGTTTTGCCTGTAAAATAATATGGATAGCTTTTCTTTATAATATGTGAACCTGGAATTATTTTACCAGCCTCGATTTCCGACTTCCTTGCCCACAAGTGGCCAACCAGATCCCAAAAAAATGATTAAGGGTCAGTTACAGAGGTTGAGCATCATTTCTACCGTTGCTATGAGTACCTGACTCCTCAGGCAACTCCCATCGGAGGATCCTACCACCCAGTTCCCCAGTGACCTGCTTTGGTGCGCTGCGTGCCTCATCAATCCCAGCCCTTCTCCACAAGAACCCCAGTACTCCCTAAAATTCCAGTCAGGGTTGTGCAAGTTCCAAAAGGTTCCTTTTGTCCGTTCCATCTTTATTCCGCGCGGAAACGACACGTTGCAACCTATCGTACCTGGCGGGATCGCCAATGATTCTGTCGAGGGCGGGGGCGACGGACAGATGAAAATGATTGATGTGCGACTGTGTAAAAGGAGGAAAGAGAAGGAAGAGGATTTGGGGGAGAGGGAGAAGGAATTCTCATTTGTCCAGAAGGATACAGGAGAGCATTCTCTGGAGGACACAGTTGTAGAAAACGTTGGCGGGCTCCAGCGGAAGTGCTGTTTTCTTCCTGAATTTCAGTGACACACAAAAGGACAGTAAAAAGTCTTGCCCAGAGCATTGGGCAACTTCAAAAAAAGGGATGACAAGCCAGGATTGATGTCCACAGGACATACAAACCCAAGATTTGCTTCCTTGGCATCGGAGGCTGTTCTGAGCTGAGAGGGGCTGTTCCATTAGCCAAGAAGGCAAGATCTGCTTTTTGGCTGATGCTCTCCATTGTCCTTTGTCTGGAATTTGGTTCAGTTATCTTCTTTGCAGTGTTTAATCGAAAATCAATACTGTAATTGTGTTGTCTGTCTTGACGTGTGGGGTGAGCGCCTTCCTCGCCCCTCGCTAAATTAGAAAGGCAGGGAGGCTCCTTTGCAGTGGGAATAAGTTCAGCTGTTCCCCTCCTGCCTTTTTTTTTTTTTACAGTCATGATAAAAAGTGTTGTGGTAAGGGAGATCCAAGGAAAGGTATGCTGGCTGGTGTGTTTGTGTTGGTCGTGGTGGTGAAAGCATGTCTAAAACACAAACACCTCTTTCTGCAAAGCCTTGTTGGGAATTTTTAGAAGTAACAGCCCTTTACCACTTTTTTCACGGTACGGCACCATTACAATATTTGGGCAGGGAGTGTCTTCTGTCTGTCATCTATTTTCATCACTCATCTCATCCACCCGATCCATCTCTTCCAATCTCTCTGTCTTGCTGTGTCTACATCTGTCTGTTCGTCTGTTTCTCGTCTATCATCCATCCATGCTAATCTATTTCATCCACCTCTCATCTCCCACCATCCATTCTCTTCCAGTCTGTTGTTCTTGCTGCTCTTGCCTCTCTCTTCCCTCCTCCCTCCCTCCCTCCTCTCTCTCTCTCTCTCTTTCTCATCAGCTTCTTTATTGCTTCTGTATTGTATATTCTGTATCTGCTGATGATGCAGATGAGATTTCTGCTGAAACGTTGCTACAACTTAAAAGCAACCACAATGACGTGCGGATAATACCCGAAGAAGCTGAACAGCGCGCACACACAGCACCACACACACACACACACACACACACAAACCACCACACACACACACACACATTATATATATATATATATATATATATACATACATATATATATAATCATCTCTATCTCCATTCATCTCTCCATCCCTCCGTCCTTCCATCCATCCATTCGCTCTTTCTTCCAACTGTCTTATTTATCTATCTTTTTGAACCACCCATCTCCCTCAAAAAAGGGAGTCTGTTTACAATAAAATATCAAGGTATAAAAACAGTCTGTATATAAAACAGCCCTTTATCCACTTTTTTCTGCACAACCCCTATTACAATATCTAGTAGGAGTGTCTGCCTGTCTGTCTATCATCTATTTTCTTCATCATCTCTAGCTTTATCTACCCATCCACTCTCTTCCAACTCTCTGTCTTACTGTTATCTATATCTGTCTGTCTTTCTATCCATCCATCTATCCATCTACCATATATTTTCATCATCATCTCTATCCCCATCCATCCATCCATCCATCCATCCATCCATCCATCCATCCTCTTGCAAGTCTTTGTCTTGCCGCTGTCTGTCTGTCTGTCTGTTTCTCTCTCCCTCTCTCTAACTATCTATCATAATCTTTATCTCCATTCATCTCTCCATCTTTCCATTCTTCCATCCATCCATTCGTTCTCTCTTCCAACTGTCTTATTTATCTGTCTATTTTTGAACCACCCATCTCCCTCAAAAAAGGGAGTCTGTTTACAATAAAATATCAAGGTATAAAAACAGCCTATAAAACTTAAAACTTTGGGAAGGAGTCAAAGATCATGAGACCCCCTTAAAATAGGTTAAAAGGCAAATGTCTCTGGATACCAGCCAGCCCCATGGCTGTGTGCTTCCCTGCATTCCCCAGTCAAGGCAGCAGAGCCATAGTTTGATTCCTTTAGAGAAGGCCAGGAGAGTGTGTGTGTGGGAGGAAGCTGGTAGAGATAATATTCCACAGGATGGGGGCAGAAAAATGCCTATTAAAGTTGGACTTGCATTTATTGAGGTGGAGAAGAATGGCCAGATAAGATCACCATCAGAAGTGGGATTCAGCAGGTTCTGACCAGTTCTGGAGAACCGGTAGCAGAAATTTTGAGTAGTTTGGAGAACCAGCAAATCCTACCTCTGACTGGCCCCACCTCCATCTATTCTCCACCTCCCATTGAGTCCCAGCTGACTGGCCGGGTCTTCTTTTGTTGCCCTGCACAGGAGAACGGAGCTGGAAAGCAGGTTAGTGGGGTGGGGAGGGAATGGGGATTTTTCAGTAACCTTCCCCTGCCACGCCCACCAAGCCATGCACACAGAACCAACAGTAAAAATTTTTTAATCCCGCCACTGATGTCTATGGTGTTATTACATCGAAGTAGAAATGGGTCACTCTGGCCAGAGGGAAGGGTGGGGTTTTGCCTGCTGAAGTCACCAGCAAGGCTCAAAGGCAGGGGAAACCTGGTTCTCCTACTCCTCTCCTCCTTCGGGGACAAATATCGCCATTGTAAAACTGAAGCGTAGAAAGATTGGCTTCCTTTTTGTATCTCAGAAACTGCTCAAATCGCCATGCTCTTTCCCTTCGTTTACCCAAAATAAGTATGCGGTGCCCAAAATAAATAAGTGGAATCATGTCATCCTGTATTAGTTACTCAGCGGGTTGTCCCTTTAATGTTGTCATTAATATAGTTTATAATTGTAATCTGAATAGCTGCTAGGACCGAGGCGTCACACCGCATTATCCATAACAGAGCCCAGTCTGGGAGGAGAGTTTTCTCCTATCTGTAAGCTCATTTGTCTGAATGCCCTTTCTCTGCGAGACAATGTCTAAAGTGGCTTGCAGTTCATCAAAGGAAGCCCAGTAAAGATAGCAGTTTTTTTAAAAAAGGGAGAGACAGAGAGGGAGATCACCTAATGGGAGCAATTATGAATATTGAAGTGTCAGTCGGCCTCCTCTCTCTTATGGGAGAACAGTGCTGAGTGTAATTCTTATTAAATACACTGGAAATAACATGTGCTCAACTGACAAGGCAATGTGAAAAAGGGAAGTGAGCCAAGCCATGGGAAACATGGGGCTTGTCCATGGGTTGTTTGTGGGGTTTTTTGTGGAGCTGTTTGTGGTGTAGGGATTAGAATGCCGTATTGCAGGCAAACACTGTCCACATTCTGGTGTTTGATCCTGACCGGGCTCAAGGTTGACTCAGCCTTCCATCCTTCTGAGGTCGGTAAAATGAGGAGCCAGATTGTTGGGGGGCAAGATGTTGACATTGTAAATCCCCCCCCCCCGAGAGTTCTGTAAAGCACTATGGAGCGGTATATAAGTCTAAGGTCATATCAAGCATGGAAGTCCAAGCAGTTCAAATGAATATAATGGAATGGAATATGGAAAATGGAAAATGAAATATGGAATATGGAATATGGACTATGGAAAATAGAATAGAATAGAATAGAACAGAACAGAACAGAACAGAACAGAACAGAATAGAATAGAAAGGGACCTTGGAGGTCTTCTAATCCATCCCCCTTTACAACCTATATGATCTCAGGCAAGTGACTGCCCAGTCTCTTCTTAAAAACTTCCAGTGATGGAGAGCTGTTCCACTGGTTAATTGGTTAATTCCACTGGTTTATTGCAAGCTTAACCACTGTACAAGAATCTTAATGGTCAAAGCAAATCAGAGGCAGATAAGGAATTCAAGGTGGGCTGAACTTAGATCTCTCGTGGGTGTGAAGGGACTCAAAACTGATGATGCATTTGACCCCTCCCTCGGGCTCAGCCTGGTCATGTCCTACAGCGCTATGGCTATTGTTGTTGAACTGATTAAGGACCTTGAGAGACAGGATGAAGGGACTACTTAAGGAACAGTCAAGAGACAGCTTAGCCCTTAGCTGGGCAATGGGTGGGGCAAGACGCTCAGAACGGACCCTCCATATTTTCTCAGGGTGTAAAGGAGAGAGAGGGAGATCTGTATTTCCAGGCTCGCAAGCTTCTGTTAATCTAAGCCTTCCAATAAATAGAAGTAGCTCATCTGGTCATGTTTTCTGTCTGGTCCATCTGGAAAGCTGGGCTACTGACCGTCCTCAATTCCTCCTTACTACTGAGCATAAATTAAGGGATCTCCAAATTCCAGTCTTTTGGAAATGGTGGACACTATCCAGGTTTCACCTTCAGCATTCACATAATCAGTTCTGGCTCCTAGTAGCTTTCGTCCCCAAGACCGGTATGGAAATAAGTATATATGTCTGGAAGGGATCAAATACTTTTGGNTCAGCATTCACATAATCAGTTCTGGCTCCTAGTAGCTTTCGCCCCCAAGACCGGTATGGAAATAAGTATATATGTCTGGAAGGGATCAAATACTTTTGGAGACAAAAGTAGGTACCGGGAACATTGTGGAATGCTCTTATCTCCCCATGATACTTTTACACAAAGCATTCTGTTTCTCTTTTCTGCCAGATAAAATCCCGCAGGCCTACTTGGTTTAAACAAGGACCGTGTTCTCTCTCTTTCTCTCTCTCTCTCGCACTCCCTCCCTCCCTCCCTCTCCCCCCCCCACCTAGAAATGAAGTGTAAAATTAATGCTTATTATTTCGAACTTGGGAGACAGAGAAAGAGACCTGATTGGAAGCCATGTTTGTTCAGCTCTGAATCAACAGATCCGGGAGCAGATTGTGGGTTTAAGGAGAGTAATGCTGGAAGGCAGACCCAGTGAGGGTGGGAGAAGTCTGCTTTTCATGTCAAAAATGAGAGGGATTGTCTACCATTCACCTATTAGGTTGGTTTCTCTTCTAGGAACCCAGTGAGTTGGCTCTTCTCCTCCTCCTTTCCATATTTCTCCCTCCCAGTAAGGGGAATAAATTGGGAGGCAATCATAAAGATGCCCCTTTATATCATGTTCAGCTCCTAAATTTTGCCAGTATAGTTAAGCTAACCTGGACTGCTTGTAAACAAATCTTCTCTTATTCAAACCAAACATCCTCAAACAACCTGGTAGTTCCTAGACTTTAGGTTTTCCACTGACTGAATGATCTTGGTCAGTTGATTCTTCTTTCAAGATGTTGAAGGACATGGATCTCTTAGAATAGAATAGAATTCTTTACTGGCCAAGTGTGATTGGACACACAAGGCATTTGCCTTTGGTGCAAATGCTCTCAGTGCACATCAAAGAAAAGACTGACAAAACATTTGTCAAGAATCATAAGGTTCAACACAATTGATAGTCATAGGGTACAAATAAACAATCAAATAATACGAGTAAACAATCAATATAAATTGTAAGGATACAAGTGACAAAGTTACAATGGGAAGAGATGGGTCACAAAAGTCACAAGTGGGAAGAGATGGGTGATAGGAATGATGAGAAGATTAATAGTAATAATAATGCAGACTAAGCAAATAGTTTGACAGTGTTGTGGGAATTATTTGTTTTGCAGAGTGATGGCATTTGGGGAAAAACTGTCCTTGTGTCCAGTTGTTCTGGTATGCAGTGCTCTATAGTGTCGTTTTGAGGGAAGGAGTTGGAACAATTTATATCTGGGATGTGAGGAGTTTGTAGATATTTTCACAGCCCTCTTTTTGACTCGTGCAGTATACATGTCCTCGGTGGAAGGCAGGTTGGCAGTAATTGTTTTTTCTGCAGTTCTAATTATCCTCTGAAGTCTGTGTCTGTTCCACCTTTGTAATAATTTTGTGAGGTGGGCAAGCTGGATGATGTGGCAGCTGCCCCTCAAGTATTGGAAGACAGTTCTCATGTCATCCCTGGTCCTTATTTTCATTAAACTAGTCATACCCAATTCCAGCAACCGTTCTTTATATATTTTAGCGTCCAGCCCTCTAATGATCTTTGTTTCTCTTCTCTGCACTCTTTCCAGAGTCTCAACATCTTTTTTATATTGTGGCGACCAAAATTAGATGCCATATTCCAAATGTGGTCTTACCAAGGCCTCATAAAGTGGTATTAATACATCACGTGACCTTGATTCTAACCCCCAATTGGTGTTGATAAGGCTAGGAAAACTTTGGGTCATTATTGTCAATCAGCTACCTAGATTTTTCTCTCTTTCTTTGGCCCTTTTGGGAAAAATAAAAAGGGAAATATTTCCATGCTTGAACCCTAGTACTTTCTGGCTCCCCCCCCCTCTCTCTTTGTGTGTGGGAATATGTATTTCTTCTTAGATGGTTTCATTGACATAAAAAAGATATAATGGACTCCTAGGGGGATGCGAAAAAGAAAAGGAAAAGAACGAACAGTGCGAAGAGGGTCTTATAATTCAGAAGTGGATTTGCAAATCAAAATGTCTTGCCTCTCTGGGATAAATTTCCACATCTGTGGGAACCTGTTATATTTGTATAATGCTTTTTTGTGTGTTTGAGTTTTGTTTGGCATGTCTTTAACTCTTTGTAGTACTTCCATACTCTGCCTAAAAGGACATAGAATTCACATTCTCCCAAGATGAGAAAATACAGGAATATAACTCTCCAACGTGTATTTGATTGTGAGTGCTGATTGTAGTGTAGTTGGTTAGAAACCAACTACTTCCTCAACCATGCAGCAACAAAAAAGTCAGGTTTATATATACCTACCACACCCCCATGTGCAAATTAGGGTTGTGCACATCGTGCATCTTTAGGTCTTTAGGAGAGAAAAAGTGAACAAAACACCATGCCATTTTTGTTATTTTGGGTGGGGGGTGAGGTGAGGGGTGAGAAATTGTAAGGCATGAAGTGGACACATTAAGTATAAATGTATAATTTATGTTGCTCCTTAAAACCTCCCAACCCCCAACATGTCCCAAAGAGCCAAAAATGTTGGTTTCACTCATTTAAGGTAAAGGTAAAGGTTCCCCTCGCAATACATGCTAGTCATTTTCAGCTCTAGCGGGTGGTGCTCATCTCCATTACAAAGCCGAAGAGCCAGAGCTGTCTGAATATGTCTCTGTGATCATGAGACTGGCATGACTAAACACTGAAGGCACATGGAACACTGTTACCTTCCCAACAAAGTGGTTCCTATTTTTCTACTTGCATTTTTATATGCTTTCGAACTGCTAGGTTGGCAGAAGCTGGGACAAGTAACGGGAGCTCACTCCATTACGCAGAGCTAGGGATTCGAACCGCCGAGCTGCCGACCTTTCTGATCGACAAGCTCAGCATCTTAGCCACCGAGCCACCCTTCAAGAAGGCCACAAAAATGATCGACCTGGACTGTGGGACTTTGTTCCTTTGCTTCAAATCATGGCTTTCTGGAAGCTTAAAGGTTTATTCTACAGACTTGGTAAAATCAAAATGCTATAGATACAAGGCATACAAACATTAGACATTAAGCCACTTTGAGGGGTTGGTGTGAATGCACGCATCACCTCTTCATTCCTCTGTTAATCACAGCTAACAGCTCTTTGGTTAAATATGCAAATAAGGAGCAGCTGCTGTTTTCGCTTAGCATTCAACTGGCAAATTGCCAATATTTCATGTTCTGGTTAACAATAACCAGAATGATGGGCTTAGCCATCAGAGCTACCGATCGCAGATCTGGTGTGGTGGGATAATTTAACACAGGACAGAGATCAGCAAAAATGATGCATAAGTGGCCTCACGCTTGGGCAGTGGCATAGCTCAAAATAAAAATAAGAACAATTGCAGAAGTAGTGCCTTTCACCAAACGATGGGTTTGGCCTACTTTGTGCTGTTTTTCCTAGAAAATAACACTGTCAACCTAGACAATGGAAAACACTGTCAACCTAGAACTAAGGAGAACTTCCCTGATGGTGAGAACAATTAACCAGTGGGATGGCTTGCCTTCAGAAGTTGTGGGTCCTCCATCCCTGGAGGTTTTAAAAAAGAGACTGGGAAACCACTTGTCTGGAATGGCATAGGATCTCCTGCTTGAGGAGGGACTAGAAGACCCCCAGGGTCCCTGCCAGTGGTGGGATTCAGCCAGTTCACACCAGTTTGGGAGAACTGGTTAATTTTCTGAGCAGTTTGGTGAACTGGAAGAAATCATTAGGGAGAGAACCGGTTGTTAAATTATTTGAATCCCACCACTGGTCCCTGCCAACTCTGTTATTCCATTATTCTGTTTTGTCAGCACACACAAACTAGGGTTGAGAGAGAGTGACTGGCCCAAGATCACCCAGTGGGCTTTGTGCCTAAGGCAGGACTGGAGCTCCTGGCCTCCCAGTTTCTAGCCTGATGCCTTAAACCTCGACACCAAACTGGCTCTCTCTTACTTTGTGGTTTTTTAATTCCCAATAATCGGATTCCATTCCATCAGAGCCTCGAGAATCTTACGTGACTGTGTGGATGGAAGAGTAATGCGACGTATGGTGTGTCCACTGTAGGTTTGTGTCAAGGAGGTGAAAATAAGGTGCAAAAGACTGCGAACACTGAAGATTGCATTGTAGTTAATCTGCCACACGGAACCAAGGCTCTGACTTTGCTCACTGCAAAGCATTTTGCAAATAAGGTTATGGCGCCCTTAGGAATAGCGCTACGTGATTATATAACATTATTCCCAGGGATGTTTCTGAGTGGAAAATGGATCCATTTGTTCACACCTCCCCCTCCCAAAAAAATTACCAATATTCTCAGTTCCTATTTGCTGGGGGGAAGGTCATTCTTTCCCTCACCTCTCGCTCTGCACCCTCCATTCGCTCTCCCTCCCCCAGCAGCTAGTCTCAATCTTGGGGGGAAGTCGCTCTTCTGAGCATCCTTGTCGCTCCAGATAGCCGCTGCTGCTCTTTGTGTTGCATTTCGTTCTTGTGTTATCTGACGGAAGCCTGTTCTTGTGGAATATTTTTCTTGTGTTCTCTACAAGCTGTGAGAAACTGAAATGACAGGTCTAAAAGCAAACATGAATGGGTGGGAGGGGAAGAGATCTGTCATTAATTGTCTGACTTAGAACTGAAATGTAAAGGTATCAATAGCTCCCGCTATCATTTCTGGACTCCTGATGCTTTGCTACCATGCCCACTTCCATTTATTCACCTAGCTGTGGTGTGAGTTGTGAGGCAATCCATTTCAGTCGTCTCTGGCACTTCTCTTTTCCCTCCAGGATTGGTCAGATGTTCTTTGTTTTAAATTTCCTTCCTTCCTTCCTTCCTTCCTTCCTTCCTTCCTTCCTTCCTTCCTTCCTTCCTTCCTTCCTCCCTCCCTCCCTCCCTCCCTCCCTCCCCTTTTCTTCTCCTCTTCTTCCCTCCTTATTTTCTTTCTCCCTCCTCTCTCCCTCTTCTTCTTCCCTCCTTTCCCTCTCCTCATTTCTTCCTCCCTCTCTCCTTTTCTCTTCTTTTCTTCTTCCCTCCCTCCCCCTCCCTTCAACTTCCTTCTTTCCCTTCCTCCCTCCCTCCCCTTTTCTTCTCCCCTCCCTCTCTCCTTCTTATTTTCTTCTCCCTCCCTCTCTCCCTTTTCTTTTCTTCTTCCCTCCCTTCCCTCCTTCTTTCCTCCCTCCCTCCCTCCCTTCTTTCTTTTCCTCCCCCCTCCCTCCTCTCAGTGAATGTAGATACCGCGTTATCACACGTGGTTTTGGGAAAGCAGAACAACCTAGTCTACCAGAGGCTAGCTCGCACCATTGCTTTCATCCAAGTGGCGCATAGAAATGCCCCTCCAATTTGACTGGAGGCGGTACAGCCGGAATGTGCTTCAGAAGTGTTGCTCATGCCATACACCTGCTTTTGGAGGGAGAGGTGCATCCTCCCAAAACCGCCTGAACTGGCATTTGTGATTTCTCACCGAATCCTGTGCTTCAGACGCTAATCTGCTGTGTCACTAACAAGTTGTATCATTTGAACCTTGCAGAGGAAGGCATCAATCATGAGTGCAAGCTGTGTAACCAGATGTTTGACTCTCCAGCAAAGCTCCTGTGTCACCTGATCGAGCACAGCTTCGAGGGGATGGGAGGGACATTCAAATGCCCTGTTTGTTTTACAGGTAAGACAGGCGCTCCCAGACAAGCACTCGTGGCTTGATCCAGAAATGATACATGGGGGAATTTTTAAAACACTCTTTCCTTTTTGTGCAAGCTGGAAGGATCGGAGAGGAGAAACTGTGGCATGAAAATAGAATATCCTTTTTTTTTCAAACTAGTAATACCTGGAAAACAATCTCTTTCCCACCCTTGTACTTTCCACTTTAGCTCATTTAATTCCCCCCATCATAAACTCAAGCCTTTCAGTATTGTTTCTAGATAAATGGAATAATTTACAGTGTGGGACAGAGATTGACCTCAGTGTGGAAGAAAGAGAATTACCAGCCTTCCCAGCTTGCATTGGGATGATTCTTCTCCAGATATCCTGGATAAAACCCCCCACAATTCCCAGCTAAGTGGGAGAGGCACAGGGATGATTGCTGTAAGAAGGTTGCCCTGCCCAAACTTGAGAAATTAATATTTTTTTAATGTTCACGTATGACAGGTAAGTCCTCGATGTACGATTGCAATGGAGCCCCGAATTTCTTTGAAACAAGCGTTAAGCAAATTTTACACCGTTTTATAACTTTTCTTGCCACAGTTGTTTAGTGAATCATCGTGGTTGTTAGGTTCATAACACTGTTGTTAAGTGAATCTGGCTTCCCCATGGGCTTTGCTTATCAGATGGTCACAAGAGTGATCACAGGACTCTGGGATCCTGCAACCGTCGTAAGCATGAACAAGTTGCCAACCATCCACATTTTGATCATGTGACTATGGGGAAGTCATTGCAAAAGTGTGAAAATGGTCGCAAGTCACTTTTTTCAGTGCAATTGCAACTTTTAAATGAACTGTTGTAAGTCAAGGGCTACCTGTATATATCTATCCATACTCCATCATAGATACGTCTGTTCAGCATAGCATGTCAGGTTATTAAATAAGCCATCATGGCCTGCTTAATGCACAATGCTAAACTATCAATGGGCTCACAAAAAGTGAGTTAAGAACTACTAAGTCACCAATATTTCATATTATGTTTTAGCCTTATAAATAAACTTAGCATCTCTTGTAACTATTACCAATTATGGAGAAAAGATTAAAAGCTAAATGTTGGTAGTATTAATTCAGTTTAGGTTGGTGCAGAGAGCACTGGAAGGTGAACTCTTTAGATGTCACTCAATTTGGTAATTTGCCTTATTTGTGGGTTGTTTTCTAAATTTTTTAAAAAATGGTTAAGTGCCATGGAAGCAACTATTTAGCTCTCCTTAACTGCACTGAACTTTCTGTAAATTTTTATTTTAGGCTATGAAAGCCAGTTGGGAAAAGAAGCATATATTTGGGGTTGAATCCTCATCACATGCTACAGAGCACTGCACACTAGAACAAATAGACACAAGGACAGTTTTTTCCCAAACACCATCACTCTACCAAACAAATGATTCCCTCAACACTGTCTAACTATTTATAAAGTCTGTACAACAATTACTAGTCATCTTTTCATCATTCCTTATCACCCATCCCCTCCCACTTATGACTGTATGACTGTAACTTTGTCTCTTGTATCCTTGCAATTTATATATAGACTGTTTCCTGGTATGATTTGAGTGCTTATTGTACCCTATGACTATCATTAAGTGTTGTACCTGATGATTCTTGGCTCTTGACGAATGTATCTTTTCTTCTATGTACACTGAGAGCATTTGCACCAAGACAAATTCCTTGTGTATCCAATCACACTTGGCCAATAAAGAATTATATTCTATATGAGTCCCACTGAGATCAGCAGGAAAAAATGTGCATCATAAAACCTCATTAACTGACTTTCCTCCGTTATGTGAAGACGCATAATTGTTGGTTCTCTGTTTTGTTTTGTTTTTTTAGCATAGTGCCTACTAATTTATCCAGTGGTTTTAGCTGTGGCCTTTTTTTTTAGCATATTCTGGATAAAAACAGCCAGTGGTGTCATGATCAATCAAACACAGTTAAACAAACATTTGGTCCTGTGTTATTTATGTGAATCTAACTTACTTTGGATCTGACCCTTGGTGCTTTATTTTTAAACAAACAAGTTGAAAAGAAAACAAAGACACAACCTATTTTGGATCAGTTCCCCATAGAAACAGGTTTGCTGGGGTCATATTTATACCAAGTCAAAGGTATAGACAATGTTCAAAGACAGTACTTGGTTATGGTAGCTGTTCCTTGTTTCTCTGACCTTATTCTTATTTTCTTTTGTTCTTGTTTTTTTTTTCTTTAGTTTTTGTACAGGCAAATAAATTACAGCAACATATCTTTGCTGTCCACGGACAAGAGGACAAAATTTATGATTGTTCGCAGTGTCCACAGAAGTTCTTTTTCCAGACTGAACTTCAGGTATGGCTCTTTTTTTTTCTTCCCCTGGTCTCCTGAAAAGGATTGTGTACAAATTCCTTTTGAAGTATCCACTGCGATTATCTGCGAATAATGAATTAATTGCGAGCAGGTATCAAGGCAATCTCCATCTACGTTCCTCTGTTCCTGTAATAACAGGAAGTTCTCCTTGAGTGTAAACTGCAAAACCTCCTGAAACTAGGCGCCATAAATAAATAAGGTCCAACAAGTTTAATCACTCGCTGTGAGAATTTCTTTTGGCAGCGTGCACTGCAATGCAACGGAAGCACAATGTAAATAATTTCTTCCCCTAGTTTAATAATTTAAGGAAGGATTAGCATACAAAAACTCAACCATCATGTTCCCTGTTCTTTCCTTTTCTTCCTTCACTTCTCCTTCCCCATCTCTTTTGAAATTCTGGTTTTCTTTCAGGTGAAGTTACTGACAACCCAAAGGGTTCTTTACCTGAGCATCCAAAATGCTATATATATAGTCATATTATAGACTGGATATGGTTCAAAGCTCAGGAAGGCAGTTGTGACTGGAGGAAGCCAGGGGCATAAAGACCTCTCCTTAATACCACGATTCTAATCCTTCCTGTTTGGGGATAAATTTAAGCAAATAGGAAATGCGAGAGAAAAAGCTTGCAGGGATCCTGAAACCAAAACTGTAAACTTGGATTTCATCCTTTGAGATTCCAAGGTTGTCTCTAAAGTCCTTGGATAGCTAAAGTCCATAAAAAAGAAGGGGAAAGAGCAATCATGTTAACTGAACTGAAGGAATTTGAGTGAACTACAAGTGAAATCAAGTCTGTTTTAGTTTTAGCTCCATCTCTTTCTCAATTCAACTTGACTTGCTTTTATGATAATAGTATCTGGACCAGAAAAAAAAAGTCATGCATCCTTAATGTAAATTCAAAATGGTGGACATGAGGTTGAGGAATTCCTTCTAACTCGGGGAAGTCCAACCGTGGACAATTTTAAGGCTTGTGGACTTCAACTCCCAGATTTCCTGGCTGGGGAATTCTGGGAGTTGAGATCCACAGATCTTAAAGTTGCCAAGGTTGGACACTCCTGCTCTACAGATTAACAACATTAAGGCTGATGAATGCAATCCTTCTCTGTCTCATTCAGTGCTACCTGGAGAAGAATGAAACGACTCGGTCAAAGTTTCTCTTCACTCTGAATCAATAAACTAAGTTCAGCTGATGTCTCCCTAGCTCCCAGACTGATACACAGATTAGAAGGCAGGATGTCGATGTTTCATTTCTCTAGATTTTGCAATGCAACCCAAGCTTCAGATGATTAGGAATTTTTTAAAAAGTGAAATTTAGGAGAAAAGGCCTTCAAGAAGTGAGGCATTTTGCTTTTTAAAAATGGAAAAATCTGGCAGTTGTTCACATGCTGAAGTGAATGTGGAAATGGAGCTAAGGTATGAATGAAGACATGTGAAATTAACATTGAAATGGACTGACCTGTCCAAGTCTGGCAAATATTTACACATGTATAAACTATTCTTTACCAACCTGGCAGTCTCCATTTATGGCACCTTCCATATATATGTTGGACTCCATAGTTAACAGCGATGAGTGATTTGGAATTCTGGCGGTTATGCTCTGAGCACACCTGGGGACCCACCAGGTTGGAGAAGACTAGCCAAGGTTTGCTTCTGCCAATTCACAGATGAGATGGGAAGCCTGTGGCTCTTCTACTTTGGTCTACAGATTCAGTTCGCATGATTAAATCTTGCTCAGTTAACCAACAAATGCTAAGCCACAAACAAACGAAATGGAAATGATTTTAGCAGAAACTGTTTATGTATGATAATGCTGGTTAGATACTACACTAAGAAAGATTCAGACACATGGAAAATATTTTTTAAAAAACAATCAAACAGGAAATGAGAAGAATGAATGGATTGGAAATTGATGGAAGGGATGGAAGAGTTGGCTCTTCAAATACATAGAAAAAGTAGAGTTCTTCACCCCTTTAGGTCCAAAGCCAAAAAGATAATCTCAGAGCAAGAATGAGTCTGCATGCTACACCTGCCTGCACCTGTTTAAAGAAGCTGTGTGTTTCCCCAGGCTTGCAATAGTAGGTAGACAATTAAGTCAAGAACAAGGCGAGATGAGAGCTTCAGGTTTGTCACCACCTTAATTGTGCATTTTCCTAGGATTGCACTGCTACTGTGTGAGCTCAGGAAAGGATGCAGCTTCTTGAAGGAGGCATCCACAGGAGCATTGTGTGCCTGTTTTGAGGAAAGATTTTGGATTTGGATTTGAGTTTCTTCACATCCCTATGGAGAGAGAGAGAGAGAGAGAGAGAGAGATTTTATGCCTTTCAAGATATGGAACTATGGGTAGAGTTATAGAAAGACCTCAGATACATGTGAGAAATGCCTTAATGTTAAGAATAGGTTAACCAATGACTGAGAGATGCAGTGAGCTTTCCTTTGCTGGACAGCCATCTTTTCTGGCACCTTCAAATATATCTTTGCACCTAACAAGGTGGTCGATTTCTGGGGCCTAAACATTCCCTGGTAATCTTGAGAATCTCATATGAGTAACTGCAGTGGTAGGATTCAAAAAAATTTACTATTGGTTCTGTAGGCGTGGCTTTGCGGGTGTGGCAGGGGAAGGATACTGCAAAATCCCCATTCCTGCCCTACTCCACTAACCTGCTTTCCAGTTCCATTCTCCTGTGCAGGGCAACAAAAGGAGACTCAGCCGATCAGCCGGGACTCAGGAGGCAGAGGAGAGATGGGGATGGGCCAGTCAGAGATGGCATTTGCCAGTTCTCCGAACTACTCAAAATTTCCACTACCAGTTCTTCAGAACTGGTTAGAACCTGCTGAATCCCACCTCTGGAGCACTGCCTACATGGGCACCAAGATAGGTCTGCAAATATGGTATAAATCCATTTTTGGGTTTAATAAAAGTAGACCATTTGCAGCTCAGGGTTTACATGAGGAGTTGATGCTCTCTGAGCTTGCTTGTTTTCTTGCAGTTGTATCATTATCTAAACTAGATATCAACATCCTCATCATTGTTTTTTCCATCTCTTCCATTGCTTGACAATGCAGACCAGCGATGGTCTCTTTTGCTGGTTGCCCCAAGCCTAGCCCATTAGTGGACCGCTTTGGTCCTTGGTTAATCATGCTTCCAACACGTACAGCAGGGTTGGGTTGATTCTAACCCAAATGACCCAGTTAAATTCTTTTCCTTCTGCAGTTCTTTGAGGTTGTGTTTTGAGGTTGGAATTTTTTTGTGTGTGTGTTTTTAATCTTGCCTCGCCATTTCACAGCAGGGGTGTCAGTGACAGCTGCAGTTCATGTTCCCCTGATGCTTCTAAATACCTGAGGCCAGCCTCTGGCACAAGAACTCCAGGCATTCCCTCTTGGATGCCTGCACCCTCCTGTTCTAGCAATCTGTGGCTGAACAGATGTGAGTTTGGCTCTGTGCAAAAAGGATGTTTTTTTTTTCTTTTTAAAGAGAGTAGGTCCTAGATTAGTCACGACTAAAATAGCCTCCAAGAGGCAAGAATTGACCTTCAGCAAGGTGCTTGCTCAGAAGTGAATAAGCGTTCCAGTGTTGCATCCTTCCTAAATTCCAACATTTGGTTTCTTTTTTCTTTTCCAAAGGAGTTTTTAAGAGCTCACCCCAATCATTCTCTTTCTTGGCATGGCTCGCTCTTTGTATGTTAATAGGCTTTAAAATTCTTCCCAAATATCATTCCAGCTTCCTTTCAGCTTCTTAGATTGAGAAGCTATAAAACACAATGCACTTAAACTTCACCAACAATGGCTGAATGTATGCATATGTGTATTTTTTTTCCTCTTCTCCAATTCCCAGGCTGCCACCTCTTCTTTCCTACTGTCAGGCAGTGGAAGGGAGGGTTGATCTTTTCACTTTGTTGATTTTTGTGTTCATTCTGCCTCTCAGGGATTCTCTCCGTTCACCTTGTACTGGCAATCGCATTTGCATAAGTTACAAAAGTTTTAACTGTACCTTGTTAATATTTGAATAGAGTTGGCAGATGCATTTGGTGTTTTTTTTTTTCTTGGTTCAATTTAGTTTCCATGCCGTTTACATCCTGGTTTGAAAACAAAATCTAGTCAATGACTTTCTTGCAACAGTTAACCAGCACAGATAAATTCAAAACTGTGATTCAGGAAAGGTTGATGACTTTTTTAAAATCAAAATGAGAATTTGCCATTTTTGTAGCGGTCACAAATCATTTTTTTTTTAATCAAACCCATATTTTGAGGGCGGGAATGTGCTTTATTACAAGAGTGCAAGTGATTCAGATGCGATGACCTGGGGTGTGGCACAAAGGCGACACAGCCAGAGAACAGGTACAAGTCCCTTTATTTGCTCCAACTTTGCCCCCAATGTTTCAGTTACTCTCCAGCCTGGAGAAAAGCTCTCCCACAAAACTGCAACAGCCTCTGGCTGCAGATACTCCAGTCCAAATGTTGTTAGCAGAATGACTGCAATTAATCACTCCAGCAGGACAAGGTAATGAGTCCAAGAAGCGAAGAATCACAGCAATAATTCCAGCAAGGCAAGATAAGCACACAGAAGCATGGCAATAATTCAAAACAGTCAGGAAGAATGCTAGGAATGCAAGCCACAACTCTCAACACTAGATGAATTCAGCGTTTGTTCCCAACAAACATCCCTCCCAACTATCTATCCTTTAAACTCCATCCCCAGGTGTGCTTTATGAAGGGAATCAGGGCCCTTTCCTTCCTCATAAGCCACTCACGTTGCTCTCTTTTGCGTTCTTCCCTGCGCACCCTAGGATGAAGAGGGGATGGGCCTTGGTCTTTATCTGAACCCCCACTCCCTTGTTCTACCTCTCTCCTGCTATGCACAGCCTGACTTTGCCCTTCCCCAGCTTCCTCCACAGCCAATGGAGCCACACTCCCACTCCCTGTCAGCTGTTCATCTTCCTCCTCGGAATCAGACTCCAGCGGGGGCATGACATCTGACGTGCAAAGGGACTTGCCTCTAAGAAGAGGATTATGTTAACAGACAAAAATATATGTTGCTGAGAGATGAGCTGGATCCAGGATCCTCTCTGAACTTGGTGGTTTGCTTGCAGAAATGTCATGACAGGTAGTCCTCAACTGTGAAAACCTGGGAAGCAGCACACACTAATAAATTCCCAAATGTAAATAAATTTCCTTTAATGTCTCCAACTTGGCCTCACTGTTCAATTGTTCACAGTTGGAGATTAATCTCTTTCCAAAATAGTCTCCAAATGAAAGAAATACAGTCCAAACTCAAAGAACAGATAACAGAGAAATAAAAAGCCAAAACAAACTGCACTGAAGGAATTTCCATGACAGACCAGGATAATTAATTACAAACTTCAAGAAGATAATAAGGCACAGTCTGTTGGAAGAATGCCAACCAAGATAAACCTCATCCAGAAATAAAAGAAGAAGCTTTGCTTCTAGCAATGCTGTGTTTTAAATGCCTCTCCTTTATACTGTTCCCCCCAGCTATAGCCAATGAGGGGGATCATGGCCGCTTCCTCTCCCATAAGCCATGTTGTTTCCTTCTCCATTCCTCCCTGCGTGCCCTAGGATAAAGAGGGGATGTACCTGGGTCTTCCTCTGACTGCCCAGCTGGCCTCTGCCCTTCCCCAGCCTCCTCCACAATCTCCGGAGCCTTCTCCATTCCTCCCTGCGTGCCCTCGAGGTTGACTCAGCCTCCCATCCTTCCGAGGTGGGTAAAGAGGATCAAGGCCCTCTCCTCCTGAATAGACCATGTCTCTCCTTTATCCTCTCCTCCCTGCGTGCCCTAGGATAAAGAGGGGATGTACCTGGGTCTTCCTCTGACTGCCCAGCTGGCCTCTGCCCTTCCCCAGCCTCCTCCACAATCTCCGGAGCCACACTTCCACTCCCTGTTGGCTGTTCCTCCTCTCCCTTGGAATCAGACTCCAACACGGGCATGACATCAACTTACAACAGTTCGCTTAGGAACCATTCAAAATTACGACCCTGAAAAAAGTGACTTATGACCATTCTTCGTACTTAACAGCTGTTGCAAGCATCCCCATGGTCACATGATCAAAATCCAAACCCATGGCAACTGACTCCTATTTATGACAGTTTCAGTGTCCCAGGGTCATATGATCCCCTTTTGCAATGTTCGGAGAAGCAAATTCCATGGGAAAACCAGATTCACTTAACAACCGTGCTTCTAATTTAACAAATGCAGTGATTCACTTAACATACAATTCATACAATACATTGGGAAGCAGCTAATAGATACACACGTTTATAGAAGCTAAACGTGACCTCCTGAATGTTAATAAAAGATGAGGAGGCATTAGAAGGGAAGTGGTGGAGGTTAGATATATTTTGCAGCTCTAGGATGAGATTTAATGAGGACTTAAAATAGCTGAAATAGGATAAATTTCTGCTAAGCAAATAATTTGCTGTACTTTGTGGAAGCTTATTTATCCACAAATAGAAGGACTTGACAACTATGGGAACATGTTGGCTCTTAAGTTAATTTTAAAGGGAATGTAAAAGCAGGGAAGAAAGCCGTCTACTTTTGTATCAAAGAAGAATAGATGCCTCATAAATTAGCCTTAAATTCCTTCAAACATTTCCTTACAGCTGCTTAATTTGCTGGTTGGGTAGGATTCATATGGAACTACTAAAAGGAGAGGATTCCTGCCTCTTTTCTCAGAAATAAGTCCCAATTTGATCAATGGATTTAGACTTCAATAAATAAGCTCAGAGCAATTTTTTAATGGGCAGTTTTCAGACTGACCAAAAAAAAAAAAAA